>BHFT01037528.1:0-50225 GCA_004320025.1 Laticauda laticaudata
TATTCTGACTACTGTTTGAATAAAACCTTTTGTTGTTGGAACCCGGTCTACCTCGTGTGTTTTCAAACAAAACAGTGCCTAACTAGTTAATGCCTTAAAGCTGCTTCAGTAACCTTGTAGGCTCCACATGCTAAACCCAAAACAAGTAAGAATCACTGTGGTTTGATGTTATATCTGAACCTGGCTGCAGAATTCCAGGTAACTTTTAGCCAGCCTTAGCAAGATCTATCTCAGAAGGTTGTTGAACTGGATATTGCCTTGAATTCCTAGGATGTAAAAGGCAGGTTTCACATATCACAAAGAAATCCACATTTTGTTCAAGGGAAATATTTGTCAAAGCTGATTCTGTTTTATAAAGGTCCTTGTGATGAGCATTGCTGCATCCTTATTTGTTTAGTTAGGGTGACCCTTTCCAAGTGGGCATTTGAACAAATATATGCCACTCTGCTTAGTGACCTGTGGTTTCCAATTACCCTTCAATGACACTGACAGGGTTGAATGGCACAGCTGGAAGCTTGTGACTGGACGTATCCATGGCAACCCTTGGGATGGAACATCACCCCTCTCAAGGCCACTTTGGTTGCTTACTGAGAAAAAGAAACCAATATTTCATCACAAGCTGATATGTTTTTAAAATAGCTAACTGTAGAACTTCACATTGCTGCCAGACAAAGATTTTAGTTGTTGTGGGGAAGAAATGCTCTTGTCAAATGTATTGTCCAACTTCCATGCTCACTAAGTCTAGGTGAAATGCTCTTTAATTTCTTCTGCATTGTTGTGGGTAATATACAGAGTAATTTGCACCCAGCACATTCCCAGTCAGTCCCTGTGTCTCAGTTACCTTACAGAAGTAACATACACTATTCAGTACAGCTTACAAGACAGCACCATTCAGTTCAGCTTTTTTTAATGTATAAGGAATCAATCAATTAATCAATAAATGAAAGGCATAAAACTTTCCAGGGTCACTTGGAAACAATTAGCATGGATGTTCTCAAAGCCTTTGGATGATCTAGCTTTAACCCCTTAACAGTAAAATAAAGATGAAAATAGGATACCAGGTGATCCATCTCGTATTCTGCACTATTAAACAGTCTAGTGGATGAGGATAAAATATCCCACAAATACATCTTTCCTACAAATAGCAAATGAGAGAAAGTGACTGAAATTGCTGAGAACATTAGGTGTGCATATTTCCTTAAAAATTAGTTATAAAATCTGGTAATTTAAAGCATATTCCCTCATAGGAGAAATTAGTGTTGTATTTCAATTAATTTTGATGGTGTTGCATGCACATTCCATTTAAAACTGACAAACTGATCCAGCATTTGATACTAAAAAATGCTAAATTGTAAAAAGGTGTCAAAATTATTTCTGGCACACCTTTAATTTTCATAAGGTGTGAAAAATGGAAGCAAAAGTATGAATCAAAAGTACAGACATTCAAAAGTTTAAGATCTGAAAAGTGTCATACAAGTATTAAAACTGTTAGATGAAGTATATTTATATACACACCTATTTTGATTTCAAATACATATGTATGCATAAAGACCTATTGTGGCCCAAAATAACTGTACTATTAGAAATTAATAGTTGAGTAATTATTGATCACCATACATAACAACTTGCAGTAAAGCAAGGTTTAAGAGAATTGAATAGCTGCCTGAAAAAAGCTATTTTTAATTTGATTTGAAACCTCTGCCATTTCACCTATGATACTCATTTACTAAAAAACAAATTATCCCTTAATAATAGTAATAATGAATAAAACCTTTTGTTGTTGGAACCCGGTCTACCTCGTGTGTTTTCAAACAAAACAATAACCATATACTGAATAAGAATGAGCTGAATTTATGCTTTGTACTCATTTTAAAATGTATGCTTTACATCTTTCTCTCCAATAATATTGTGGGGCAAATATCTCAACCCATTATTACTTTTCTCTTATGGCTTTTTTCTGCACTATTTAAATTATAAATTCACTGATAGCAGAAATGAATTGTAAGATATATTAAGAGCAGCATTCACCCAGACAAATGTATTCTAAACTGATCATTGGACTGGAGACATCCAACCAGCATCCTACAGCTGAACAAGTCCCAGAGCAGTTATCCAACCTCTTTACTGTGGCTGTCCTAAAATGTTGTCAAGTTATATTAAAATAGGGCTTGCATATGCTAATGTGACATCTTCCCCTTGTGTTGTGCATTTCATACATACTTGCAACACTCTGTATTTGTGTGTATGTCTGTGTGTAATCCCAAAATGAGTTGTACAAGATTGCAGGGCCCTCTAGAGATGTTGCATGTAAAAGTACTCTGTAGCAGGTAAAATGAAACATTGCTGCTGCAAAGGCCACTATCAGTTTGAATAAATGCAACAGAAAATAATCCAGATTGCATGATCCTCTTTCAAGACTTAATAATAACCCTGCGTGGGAAGGATTTTGAAATTAATTAATTTAAAATAATTTTAAAATATTAATTAATTAAAAGTAAATTAATGGTTAGTTACATTAATTAAAGGAATTAATATGTTATTGTTATTGGAGATTCCTTTTCTCCCCACCAGTATGACTTTAAAATTCAAATAACACAATGTTTAGAGAAATATTTTGCTGTGAAAGTAGAGATGGCCAAAGATTTAGAGTCTAAGGCAAAGCTTCAAAATTACACACACATTACAAAAAGGAATTCAGGAAAAGACTGAAGTGATTAGGACAATACATCAGTGGAAAACTGGTTTTCACTAAGCTTTCACATTGATTTCTGTGCATCAAAATATTATTAACTTAATGTGGAATGCCACAAAGCACTTAGAAGCAGGATTCCTTAGCTTCAGCTGCTGAACTACATTGTTTGTCCTCAGGCTGTACCTTAAACATTCAGACTGGAATAATGTCATGTTTTATTTATGAGAATTTAAAAGCCAAATTGGTTGTTGTTAGAAGTTAAGGTTGTATAAAGAAGACCAGTAGGGAAGGGCTGAGGAAAATATATTGGTGGGTTATCACTTTGAGGGATACAACTGATAACCTCTATCAGGAGAGATGCTTGACCATCAGAGAGAAAATTCATTTGTCTTCTGTGCAACTGTATTTGAGTGACTTCATGGATTGTCTTCTCCCATTTATAAACTGAAATATATATGTGTTTAAGTAAAGTGATTTCATTTCACATATGTCTTGCAAATAAAACATTTTTCTTGAATGAAATACTGGTGAATTAATTCATGTTTATGTAAATAGGTGCGTATGCAATATAGACTGTAGTGGCTACAGTTTCAACCCTGTTTGTGCATCTGATGGGAGTTCCTATAATAACCCATGTTTTGTTCGAGAGGCATCTTGCCTGAGGCAGGAACAAATTGACATCAGACACCTTGGACATTGCTCAGGTACCTTTAACTTTTCAATAGTGATTATTTCACTAGACAATTGACAATAATGTTGTTTATATCCCAAATAAGGCTTTTTTGTAGTTCTGCTCCCATAAAATCACAGAATGTAGCAAAAATGTTGGCTTTCATTGAGAATGAAGAAGTTTTGTTTTGTTTCCATTGAAAAACACGTACCAATGGAATATATGGAAATAGAATATATATTCCATTATATTCCATTGGAATATAATCAATGTTTTTTTCTTGCTTGTGGTTTTCTTTTAAACCTCAAATGAAATACAAGAAGTTAGACTTGAAGGACTTGTGATCCAGGAAGCAAAATAAACTGTACAACTTTCTACAAAAGAGAGAAAAGTACATAGTTATGTTTCATGTAATTTTATTAAAGATTATAATTACAGTAGTAATCATAAGCAATGTTGCCATTATGTGAGGTTTGAAGTATTTATTTATTTTAAATAATTCTTCAATATAAGCATTAGCACACTTGTTTTTCAATAATTTCATACATGGCAAGGCTCTTCCTCCCTTTTCTCCTGCCCTCTGCTGTATAGTTTCTTGATGATTCATTGCTTACTCAAGGATCCTATGCTGTTGGGCACATTTCAGTGCCAACATGAACAGGCTCTATGCTGTTTTTTTTACAATCAAGTTACTATTTACTATTAAAATGTCTTTCGTGTTTTGATAATGAATGAATGTTATCTGACACATTCCTCGTGGCTATCAGATGCAGCCAAAAGTTTAATACTTTGTAAAAAGCAGAGTTCAGGTGAAAACAAACAATTTGCTGATAGCAGTGTGTGTGTGTGTGTGTGTGTGTGTGTAAATATAGAAATATATACAGAAATATCTTGATATATTGGCAAGAAATGTACACCTATAAATTTCCAATGCTGTTCCCCCTCTCTACCTCCTCATATGCCATACTGGAGGCCCATAGGATTCTCAATAGCTAAAGGAAAGCAAAATATTAGAACCACACATGTAGAGTGTAAACCAACTATTTTATTATATTCTGTCCATTATACAGGAATCTACTGAGACATCCAGCCTTAACCTGGTAACAGATAGATGAAGCTCTATGCAACTAAAAGGGGGAAGGGGAGTTAGTTCTGGATCTTTGCGGTTGTGCAATGATATGAAGTTAATTCCATCCTGAAGCCCCATCCCCCTGCTTGGCTGGGTGTTTCCCAATATCAAAGAAGTCAGTGGGAAAATGTTGAAATGGCAGTTGGATATGCTTCCATTATGGCAATCCATAGCAGGGGCTGGGTTAATGCAAGGAATGAAAGGAGCTTGGAAGATCAAGCTGGTGAACTGACTGGTTGAATTACCACATTTCAAATGGCTGTTTGATGTTACAAATAGCATAAGTACAGAAGGGAGGATTGGTGGGCAAAGTGGAATTCAAGCCTTGTGGAAGGAGCAAGGAGAAGATACTCAAATCCCATCACCCTTACCCTACCAAATAAGGTGTCTCCAAATTTTGTCTTGGTCTGGATCAAGCAAAATGTTCTAGGTTTCTCTTCTGCTGCACCAAGGCCAATCTGGGACAGCTGGAGGAATGTTTCTGAGACATAACATATTTGTTTAAATTTTGTACACACCTCCATGTATCTAGGAAAGGCTTCTAGATTTTAATTTAGAATTTGTTTGACTATGGCCAGGTTAATGGAAGAAATGCCTCACTGCTAGAAAGTTAGTTTAATAAAGGTACTTTAATCCAGGGGTCCTCAACCACCGGGCCCCGAACCTGTACTGGTCCATGGATCATTTTGTACCAGGCTGCAAAGAATGAATAATCATGATTAAAATATATATAAAAATATGTTTTTAGTAAAGAAATAGTAAAGAAGCCCTTTACTATTGGGGAAGAATTGATTTTGCCAGTCCTTGAAAAAGTGTTTCTGCGTGAAACTGGTCCCTGGTACAAAAAAGGTTGGGGACCACTGCTTTAATCAACTCATTATCCAAAAGTCAGGTCACTGCACTTCCTCAGGTTCATCTTCCCTCAAGTTCTTCTTTGATTTCAGGAATAATCTTTTTGTAAAATTCTATCCATATTATTGTTGCCCTGGAAGATACACAAACGCACACCCAAACTTTCAGATTGCAGAATTTGTTTCTGAACTCCAAAATAGAAACTCCAGAGACTTCCTCTCATTGTGGGGAGTTCAAAGTATGAAGACAACATGAAGGAGAAAGCAACACTTTGATTCCTTTACTTGATGTTCCATATCTTCACTGAACGACAAGCATCTGAGGGCTTCAGATATGTTAATAACTTCTTATGTTGAACTGTATATCAGAATTTGCTTCTGCCTCTGTACAGAAGTTTCAGTGATGGAAATATTTTTGTGAAATATCCATGCATTATGCATTTCCAAAGCAAAATAGGAAAACATGTTGCTCCCAGTTGCTATATCTGGGCTAGTACTAATAGTAATATTATTAGCATTTAATATAATGGCAAACAGTATATACTAACGGTATAAACTATATGCATGTTTATTATAAACATAAATATAATAAAAATATTTATGCTGTAGGTTTTTGTCTTTTACAGATTACAGAAATGACAGCTAGCGGTGTTTGTTGCTCTGCATGATTGATTAAGTTCCAGCTTGACATGGGATAAGAACTTAAGAGGGTTTTGAATTATTTGTCCTTTATTATCTATATTCTTATCCAACCAACTTCATCAGACATTGTCATTGTCATACACTTTAAAAAACATTTTTGCAACCATAGGAAGTTGAATCTTAGTTGATTTGGGATGCTCTTCTGTGCTGATGGAGAACTGTGGATCATATATACTATAGGTCTGATTGAACAGACCTTATGGCTGCATCTGTGACTGACAAGTTTGAACAAAGAATATCAAGATATTAGGACATTTAAAACTATAAAAATATTTATTATTGTTTAATAAATTATTATTTATTATATCCTTCAAACAACAATTGTCTCCTGGGTGTTAAGGTTAGCTTGAAATGGATGATTCTAAGGTAAAATACAGTATGCTTATACCTTTTTTTGGAAGGGGTGCCTTCAAGTTAATATTGATTCCTAGAACCCTGCAGGTTTTTTTGGGAAGCTTTCCTAAGACTGAGAGAAAGTGACTGGTCCATAATCACCCAGTTGGATTCGTGCCTAGAGTGGGACTAGAACTCACAGTCTCCTGGTTTCAAGCCTCATGCCTTAAACACTATACCAAGCTGGTTGTCAAGATTATACATTAAAGGTGGAATAACATGCCTAAATGTTGCTATGTTTTTCACTGTGACACAGTGGTGGGAAGAATAGAAAAGTATAATATCTATGATGTTTTTTCTGGTTTTTCTAACTGCTGCTGAAATTAAACCTTAATAGATTGGAACAGTAAAAGCAGTCCTAGACAATATAATTGTATAAGCTATGCAAGAGGAATATAATCCATATCATCTTTTATTTAACTGTTTCTTTTGGTAATTGTATGTTAATAGTTGGTTAATACTTTTTTCTCTTCCTCTCAATAGATTCTGATGATTCCAACTTATTGGGAAAGAAGGATGATGGAATGCAGTATCGGCCAGATGTGAAAGGTTGGGTATTAATACTTACGTTAGCTTTTATAAGTAAATGCTAGCTATGATGTGGTAACTGAATCTTGCAAGTCTGCCTCTTCCTCCTCTTCATCATATTCCAGTGAATCAGGGAAGTGTTGGCCTGGGCCACTTGTTTTCCAGGACTTAAAGTATGCTTCAGACCTCTTTGCCTGGGTAACATTCTTGCATATTTTTGTCAAGGTTATCTTCTCTACTCTACCCATGATGTCCTTCAGTTGTTCTGGGATTTCTTAACTCACAATTGCCAGAGGGTAGCCAAAGACCAGGTTAAAAAACTGTGCAGGATGCAGCTTTTGGGAAGACCAGGCTAGGTAGAAGAGCAGTGTTTTTTAATCTACCATTTTATGTTCTATTAGGCATAGTTAATATGTGTAATGAATTAAAAGATTACTAATTGTATATTATATAATTCATACTGGAAAGCATAGTATAATATGTAGTGCTACAGTGCTATGTAATGCTACTGTAAAATACTTTATACTTAATTAGGGTTGGCAATTTTCTTCAAAAAGGACCACATCCCACCCTTCCACTACCTATATGGCTGTGGCTAGCAGGTCTCCAGGCTAAGAAATTCTATTGGATGTCCCCAGCATTTTAGCAAGGAGGCTGATTGGTCACTACTGTGGCCTAGGCCTAAACCTAACCTTTCCCTCAGGCTCGCCCCTTACCCTGGGAACTCAGTTGAGGTTCAGACTTGGCAATCTGTTGCCCACCCTCTTGTGCTTTCTTAGCTTTTAGGCTGTACAAAAAAAGAAAGCAGGCCTGATTTGGCCCATAGGTCATAGTTGACCCCTTACTAAATTATACTTGAATACATATTAGTTTATATAATTATATGTTAGTTTATTAGGGGTTAATTACTCTATTAATATGATTATATTCTGAGTATCTTTATGCCAGTCTTTCCTACTTTACTGGGTAGTTACTGGAAAAAATGAAGGAGGAAAGAGTACATACTTTGGAACTGAATGGAAAGGCAGGATATAAATCATGTCACAATAGCTAATTCTAATTAAAGATATGTCTGGCATTCTTCTTTAAATATACATATATTCCTTACTCCAAAAATATTTTGTCAGATGGGGTTTTAATACTTGAATAATTTAGTGCAATAGAAATCATGACAAAAAAGTGTTAAGTTGTTGCCCCAATTCATTTTAAAGTAATTCAGTTTTGCTCAAACACAATTTTACAGGCACCTCTATTGGCCTTGACAGTTCTTCACAGTGATATACTTTGAATAATGAAGAGGCATTTTTATTTATTCAAGAAAATTTAGCATATCAATACTTTCAAATAAACTGATCTTGTATTTCTTTTGCTTTTTTTCCCCTTAATAAATCAAAGAATAGAGCTATGAAGTGCCTTAGCCCTGTGTGTATTTCTTATGTTAATACTACACATAATCCTGCCATGAAGGACTGGAAAGGAAGTTTTCATACATTGTTCTGAGAAAAATAGATTTCCTGTATTTTGCACTTGAGTTTTAAAGGTAACTTTTAAACTGGAGAAAATGGGCAAAAAAAGCTTTTTTCCCCTCTCTACAGAAAAGCAATTTCTTCCTCCTGTCACTTTCTCCTTTCACACTTTTATTGTTTATTGGAAAAATTGTTGTAGAAGAAAAGAGAAAAATATGAAAGTTGTGAAATTTCTGGGGCATAAAGTGGGTTTTTAAAAGGATTCATAATAGCAACTTATTTTTCATTAATCAAAATGATATTAACTCTTGGAAGATGCACCAGGAGTATTAGGATATATTTAATCTTTTGGTATATGCTTAGTTTTTGTAAGTTTACCAGAATTGGAAAATTAATCTGTGCTAGGTTTTAAAATCAACTGAGGACGCTCTCCTTAATGTATACAGAATAGAATTTTATCAATTTTGGTATTTTGTTTATGGCTCTTTCTGGCTTGTCTGACAATTCAATTGGTTAGTTTGCTCCAATGAATTGCTTTTTTAAATGCTTATTTATATTTACATTTCATAATGTGCATATATTAATATATTTAATATTAAATGATTGTTTTTAAATCTTTCTATTGGGCTTCTGTTTAGCTGATGAAGACTTTTTAAATATCTTTTTTTAAAATTGTATTTATAATGATAGCAATAGGTGATCACTTGGAAGTATAAAGAGACTGCATTAAGACTGACAGTCTTGCATAAATTACTGCTTATACAATCAACATACTTTAGGGTGTGTTTGCACATTCAAGAGCTGGGGATCAAGTAAAGGAAATTCTGCAGAGTCTGCTGCTTTCTGCATGGCTTCAGTGCAGGTCTCATGATATGCTACTATTAGTAAAGTACATTTGGAAGGTGGTCAGAACAGTTTGATATGGAGAAATCCAAGAGCACTGGTGAATGTGTGTTTAATGCTATAGGATGGCTCTGTGGCTAAGAAAGACGCTGAGCTTGTCGATCAGAAAAGTCAGCAGTTCTGCGCTTCGAATCCCTAGTGCTGCGTAACGGAGTGAGCTCCCATTACTTGTCCCAGCTTCTGCCAACTTGGCAGTTCGAAAGCAAGTAAAAATGCAAGTAAAAAAATAGGGACCACTTTGGTAGGAAGGTAACAACGTTCCATGCGCCTTCAGCATTTAGTCATGCTGGCCACATGACCACAGAGACTTCTTCAGACAGCGCTGGCTCTTCGGCTTTGTAATGGAGATGAGCACTGCCCCCTAGAGCTGGAAATGACTAGCACATATGTGTGAGGAGAACCCTTACTTTTACCTTTTTGCCTCTTTATCTGTGAAATCAAGACATCTTGGAAATTAAAGATTGGCTTGTACTCAGCAGCCATGTTGTCTTCTTTAACCATGTTGTCATGATTATTATCTTGATTTTTTTGACCTTGCTTACAGAAATCATGGCTTTTTCTTCTGCTTTCTCCTATTTAACATAGACCGTCCTATAGTGGAAAGAAGAACATAATTTTCTGAAATTTGCAAATCTTTACTAACAGGCTATTTTGCTTTTTTTAATATTTTCAGTCTAAGCTTAAAGATTTACATCTAAAGCCCATGTCCCACTGCACCAACGGATGCAAAGAGGATATAAAACGTTAAAAAAAGCTTGCCATCCATTGGAAAATGGGATGCATCCGTTGTGTACTCACTGCATACGTGTTTCATACGCTCTATCCCTCCAGCATCCGTCCACTGAAATTTCATCCGCCCAAGAAATTTTGAGCTGCACAAAACTTTGTGAACGGATGAACTTTCCACTGTGTACAATATAAAATTACCCTTTCTTTCTATATTTTGGGAATATTTAAATTAAAGAACATAAGAATATTTATGTCAGATTTCCCCCCCCCCAAATTAATTCATTTAGTTAAAAATAAAAAAACACATTTCTTTATTTTATCTTTGATGATAAATGAATAAATACATTTAAAAAGTCTTATGTTTTAAATATTGCTAAAATAGCAGGTGAGGTGACAGCTTTATTCCACAGATGTAGTATGCTTGCATTTTAGATTTACAGTACAGCGTTTTATAATTGTTTTAACTATATTCATAAAACAATAAGCTACTCTGCCTTATATTTTTGTTTCATACAAAAGATGCAAGTGATCAAAGAGAAGACATCTATATTGGAAACCATATTCCTTGCTCGGATAGTTTTAGTAGCTACTGCATCCATGGAAAATGTGAATTCATTTATTCAACACAGAAAGCTTCCTGCCGGTAAGTCAATTAGACTAATAAAAGCACCATCTGAAAAATCTACATTTCCTGTATGTTATTAAGTATGGTCCTATGGGCAATAGTTATAGATAGGGTTTTTTTTTTTTATAGGAGGTTCTCTCTCATATCTGGATGGTTTTTGTCAAATTCAATGTTTTGTTTTTGTTAAATTGTCCCTTTGAATTTATAATATCCTATTATTTTCTACCATTTCTTACTGCTATGTAAACAGAGTAGATTCCATATAAAATTGTTTGAGCAAAACTTAAAGAACGTAACAGAGAAAAGGGGTAGGCTTCATTATTTTTTAAGAATGCCACTTTTGTGTTTTTTGGGCCATTGGTATACCTTATAGTCACCACAGCTTTCTCTTGCCCTTCCCTCCCTCAATTCAGGCACAAGGATAGTCAACAATCTGATGTTTTCACTAAAATTGAGTGGCTCTTTGTTTCTTTGAAATTACCAAGGGCTGACTGATGGCAGCTGTCAATTACTGGCAGGAAAGGTGACAGAAGATCTCTTTTCCTTCAGTGAAATTATAGATGATATAGACATAGACAGGGGTACAAGGACGAATCTCTAGAACTCTTAGTAGATAAAAACAAACAAAAGTAGACAAAGACATTATCTAGCAACAGCACTTCCTGTTAATCTTTTTAGCCCAGCCTGCTTAAACCTACCAAAAGCCTATTAATTTTTGCCTGTCTTTAGATCTCCTAGAGAAGGAGAGCAAGTATCAAAAAGTTGGGGGGCAAGGAATTATTATGGACGGTGCTCATCGTGATTCAGTTTGCTGCAGTTCAAGCTGGGTTACTTGCATAAGTGTTCCTCGCCACCACCTTCGTTCACATACTTCTCTCTATTCCATTTAGGAGCCAGGAGCACATACACATTTCTGTATGCCTTTCCAAACTTTTCTTTGCCTGAGGAAACTTTAGTAGCATTGCAGTTGATACTTTCAAATGGCATAAAGAGATGATAAAAAATGGTGCTGAAATGTGCCAGAGAGGATAGAGGTATCATTTAAAGGCTTTGGCTCATTTCTCTAGCATAAATAGGCATGGATTGCAGTTTGTTTGTTTTTTTAAAGAAAAGGAAGGGGGAAATCCTTGTCACTGTTAAATTCATGTTAGATGAAATGTCATTGCTCTTTTTATTGATTAATCTTTAATTAAAGTTGTAACTATGCCTACAAAAGTTTTAAAAGCATTTGTGATTTTGTATTTGGATTAGCCTGGGTTGAAAATAATCAGATTAAATTATTAAAGTGTAAACTTTTTTCAGGTTTGAAGAAGTAGTAATAATCACGTTGCTTTAACAATAATTTATTTTCTGGAAAACCAAGAACTGAACCAATGTACACAGGGACCCATACACACTCTCATCTAGAAGACAATTTTAGGATAAAAAACAGATTAAGGGAGAAGAAATAAATAAGTCTGCCAGTTAGTCTAGTATAAGTATATAAATACTGTGGTGATAGTAAACCCTAAAATAGCTGCTTCTAATCTTTAGCACTTTATCTGTCTAGAATATGGTCTTATTTTGTCTTTGGACATTTTAAATTTTATAAATTTCTGTACAATCTGTACAGTATATTGCCACAAATCTCGGTGGAGCTTTGTTGGTATATTTGAATCTTTCTCATTTGTATCATGTAATCTACAAAATAATGTGAATGTTAAAAAAATACTCCTTCAATCTTATAGTCATTTATTTTTTCATTTGAACTTGCTAGGTAGAATCTCAGAAAACATTCTTGAAACATACGGTATCATAATTTGCTAGAATATATGTTGAGTTTCCTGTCAAATTCAATAACTCATTGGAAAAAGAACAGTGATGGGTTATATATTCACAACAGAAACAGAAATTTAGAAAGGAATGGCTTTCTTATATACTACACATTATATAACATAGTGTATTTAGACATTTGGAATATGGTTTGTAGTGAATGCATTATGAGACCAATTTTAAAAATAGACAAAAGGATTTGAAAAAAGATTAGCAGTAATCTTCAGTGTCAATGTAAAGTATTAATAAATTGCAGTCAACATTTGGGAAAAGAAACGGAAGGGAAGGGGAGAAGATATTGCTAAAAATTTATATTTTTGTTTATGCTTAATTTGTTGTTTCAATTATCTATTGTTATTATCTAATATAGATCTTTTTTTTACTATTTTACTATTCTAACAATAATGTGTGTATATAATGAGTGTATTTTCTATACACACATACACATGCACATACAGAGTATATATTATTATATATAAAATACTCCTAGGACTTCTACTTTTCTTTTTTAGGTGTGAATCTGGATACACAGGACAACATTGTGAAAAAACAGACTTTAGCATACTTTATGTTGTCCCTAGTAGACAAAAGTTTACTCACGTGCTTATTGCAGCAATAATTGGAGCTGTCCAGATTGCCATTATAGTTGCAATTGTTATGTGTATAACCCGGTAAGTTCAAAGACACCACATCACAAGGGGCATCTTTTGTTGTTTTCTTGGTTTTAATTTTGTTAGGGTCATGATTTGTACTTTCCTACCTACTTTCTTAATGGATTGAGATAATAAGTGCTCTTGTTATTTGAAATGTGCTCTCTCTTCCACTCTCTTTCCATGGAAGTAGGTGTATATGTGTGAAACACTTATGCACATTCTGAATCTATATATAGTGCACACATATGTTCTATTATTATCAAGGTAAAATATTTAGGTAAGTATTCTTGATATAAATGTCACAAGATGCCAAAGTCCTAAAATCAAACTTCTAATGTAGAAAAATGTTCGAATTAAAGCTCAGAGCAAAAGGTCTTTCAAAATTATTTACTAAATTTATGGGTAGAGGAAGAAAGGGGAAAGAGAATTTCTCCAGCAATTTGTCAACACTGGAACCTCCACTTAGCAATGACAGCTACATTGCTATTGAAAAAAGCCAAAAGGTTTTCTTGGGATTTAATTGAAACCTAGGATGCAAATCACTGGTGGTATAATATATAATGGAAGGTACAGTTATATAAAGAAAATGAGCATATATCCTTGGCCAACTTCTACTTAAATAAGTGCAAGAATAATATAGTTTACTCTGGGGAATTTTTTCTTTCAAATAATTTTGAAAAATGTTCTTTCATCAAAAGAATGAAATCTGAGGGGAGAAATTGATAATTTCTCACTCTGGCACTAACTTGCATCCCCAATAGTATGTTGGCACTGAGATCTGAATCCATCAATACTGTATTGGATTCAAGATATTTCCTATCTGTTTGTTATCCTGTTTGCCTGTCCCCCTTTCTATATCATTGATCTCAAACTGCTAAAATGTTTTTACAAGGTGGAATGTTGGTTTCATTCATCTCAGTTATTTCTAGGGGTGGAATAAGTACACCAAAGAAATAGAAGGGAAATCAGGCTCTGGAATATGATATATATATACCAGCCCTTCTTGTTCCTTTAATCCATGCTATGGCTTAAAATACCTCT
The DNA here is from genome assembly GCA_004320025.1 of Laticauda laticaudata. NCBI lineage: Eukaryota > Metazoa > Chordata > Lepidosauria > Squamata > Elapidae > Laticauda > Laticauda laticaudata. The sequence goes on from BHFT01037528.1 coordinate 14,195, forward strand.
ACAGATTGCTGCTTGCTCATCCACGCCCATGTCAAAGATAGATTCTCTGTGGCCCTATTTACACTCACAGGATTAATTCCAAATCCTCATGGTGAAGCAACAATTTGAATCTCTCCTCTGTCTGTGTGAGTCATTTACTATGTGCTTGGATCTCGATGTAATATTTTTTTTGAGCATATCAAGAATACTTTCTCACATATGAAGTTGTAGATGCCTTCTCACCTGACTGAGTTGGGCGACTATAGAAACTGAATAAACCAATCAATAATAAATAAATTTGTCAGCTCAATTGCATGGTGTGGAGGAGTGAAGGAGAAAGCTATCTGCTGTCAAACAAAGTAGTGTAATTTTAATAGATTTATAACCTAGGTTTATGTATCCTTGTCAGCCAGTTTGATGCAGTGATTAAAGCACCAGGCTAGAAACCAGAAAACTATGAGTTCTTATCCTGCCTTAAGCACAAACCCAGCTGGGTGATTTTAGGCCAGCCCTCCTCTTTCAGCCCTAGGAAACAGGCAATGGCAAACCACTTTTGTAAAAAAAACTTTTCAAGAAACCAACAGGAACTTGTCCAGGTCGTCACTAGGAGTCACAGACTGACTTGAAGGTCGCATGTATTTATTCTATAGTTCTACATTTTATCTACTCTATAAAGTTGTGCTTATTGCTTCCCCATATGGATTGCATTGTTTTTCAAAAAACTGATCTCATACATCAGACAACCTGCTGGATAATAACTGTGCTCAAAATAGTTTTTTGCTTTGTATCCCCAAAGCTTTATCCTACAGCATTAACAAAATATAATTCAAAGGTCAGCACTTTCTTGCTTGGCTGGATGACATATGGCCAGCATAAGCAATAAATTACCCAGTACAGATTGTCTCCAGTTGCTGAAATTAACCCAGAACTAGTGAATATGAGGGGGCTCCTACAGTTAGAATGGACTTCAAATAAGTTTAGAATTCTCTTAACTTCTCTTCTTTGATAGCTGGTAGTGAATAGCATGTGTTCTCGTAACTAACTCAGAAAGAAAGAAGGGGAAAAAAAGAAAAAGAAAGAAAGGAAAGAAAGAAAGAAATTCAAATAATTTTGAAGTTGTTCAACAAAGTTATCTTTTATTTTTCTTTCTGCTGATATACTGAAGCTGAAGTCAAGCAGTTTTACAAGCTCTTCAGCAATACGGCTTTCCAGGAAAACAGTTAAAGGATCAGATTTGTGATATGCAGAAAATAAATATATTTGCCCATACATTTAAATTTGGTGCATATTTATTCAGAAGTAAATCCCATCAAGTTGTACGAGCTTAATTTCAAGTAAATGTATTTAGAATTACAGCCTTTGATAATAAGCTTTGGGTCTAGTTTCTCATTCTGGTATTTGACCATCAGTACTGATTGAAATACTGTTTTAGCCAAACAAGGTAATCCAAAGAGGGAGAAAGGCTATCCAGCAAAGCTAGTGAGCCTTAACTATGGTTAATGATGCCAAGCTTGATTCAAAGTGGCTTCTTGATTAAATGACTTCTTTTTCTTCCTGGAATGTCTTGTTTCTCATTGTGTATGCTCATTTGCAACTCCCTCAGATAATTCCAAGCAAAAGGAAGGAGAGCCTCACTTGTTTCTGGCATCAAAGGATTCAGGAATCTGAGCTTTGACAAGTGTGTAATACATAAATTTCAAATATTAGGAGCTGGCAATGGGTTCTACAATATCACTGCATCGGGTACTCCATTCAAATGTATTCTTTGTAGAGGTTTTACATTCATTGTCGCTACAAAATAAATGCTAATTATCTTCTCTCCACAATAATTAATGTTTAAAATATTGTTTTCATCTATCACAAGGCATAGGGGCTATGAGAGTAACATAAGTGGAAGAGATAGGGTGGCATTCTTAGCTGTAGTATTGTGTATATTTGTTCATTCATTCAGTTAGAATTGACACTGTATCTTCCTTTCTGTCTATTTGGACATTAAAGCATTCTCACTAGGGAGTTTCCTGATTGAAGGGGGAGTAAAATATCTTGGAATATCTGGGGCTATAAAAAAGGGGTGGGTGGGGGCTGTATATGGAGGATGGTTACATGCCCTTATTAAATAGATACCAGAGAGCATCTCTTCTTCTTTTTTAAAAGAATTTATTTACTGGTGGTAGCTGCTGAGGCTCCCAAGAGGAGAACTGGTTGCAATGGCTTTTTTGTTGCAATGTCAGTTTTAAATAGTTATTGTATTTTACTCTTATGAATGCCCAAGATATCTAAGCTACTCGCTTGTTGATTAGAAGAGCAAAGAAACCAAATACATACATACATGCATACCTGTCTTACATGATCAAGCCAAGACAGTGGAGGAGACGGCATTAAAATAGCAAGTCATGTTCATACGATATCTTGTTTAACAACTCACAGTGGCTTACTTAATGACTCAGTGGGAAGTGGCATCATAAGCCTGTCACAGTAACATGATCTCACTGTCCGAAAATTTTTCCTTATTTCCAGGTTAAACCTCTCCTTGTTCAGTTTCCATCCATTATTCCTTGTCTGGCCTACAGGCGCTTTAGAAATAATTGATCCCCTTTCCTTCCTCTTGTGAGCCAGATTTAAATGTTGAAGACTGCTAAGTATGTCTCCCTGTCTCTTTACTCGCTGGTAAATTAGAGCTTCAGCCTGCCTCACTTTTCTTGTAACCATTGGGTTCATAGGATTTTTAGTTCCGGGGTCGCCTGTTAATCGTGGCTTGGTATTGGACTTCTTGCGCGTGTATGTGTTTTTCTAGAGTCCTAAATTTGTTTTTTTTTTGATAAAATGTTGGGTGTAAGGACAATATGGGATGCAGGTTACCTATGTAGGTATTATGCTGCAGTAAGATGTGGTCTTACAAAAGGCTTTTAGAGTTGTTGTTTAGTAACCTTTTCGTGATCTTGATTTGCTTATTCTCTGGTTTAATTTTGTAGGCTTACCGATTTGCTCGCTTTTTTGTGGGGATAGTGGTCTTGCTGGGCGCCATGCATGGACTTGGCTTGGCTCATATTTAGCTGGTTGTCCTAGTAAGAGCTCCTTAAGTTTCGTCTTTGTTCATTACGGGTGTACAGCGTGCTATTAGATCTCTGTGTTTTATCCACGCTCGCCACAGTCTATATCTTTACTTTTGGTTTTTGAGCTTTTTGTCTAAGCTGTGACGGACTTTACTGTTTCTTACATACATTGGAAATTTTAGCATGTTTGTTAGAATATGCGGCGCCCATGTGGTTTGTCATAATGTCTGTTAAAGAGATTCCTTCTGGGATCTTTGAGATGAGAATAAGTTTTCTTGGGTGTTTAGCTATGATCTTCAGTTTTAGTATTATCTTGTGGTCAATCTTCCAGTGGTTCGGCTGCCGTTCTATGTCCCCTGGTATTAAGTCATTTAATGGGTGAGGTTCTTGAAGAGTACTGGCTAAGATGAACCTTGTAGATCCCACTGGTTAACCTCCCTCCATGTAGAAGGGTCCATTTTGGGTGGGCTATTGTTGTTGAGTAACTGTGTTTGCCATGCCAGTGTATGCGATGCCAATCTTGGGATGTGGTTGCTATCTCTATCATATTTTTCGTAAGCTGTGCCGTAGGCTTCCTAAGAAGTAGGTTGTGGTCTACTTTGTCAAATGCCTTGCTGAAATCTAAATATATTATGTCCACAGTATTTCGCTAGTCTACTAATTTAGTCACTATGTTGAAGAATGAAATAAGATTGGTTTGGCATAATCTGTTCTTTACAAAGCCGTGCTGACTGCTAGTTATTACTTTACTTGTTTCTAGAAATTGGCAGGTCTGTTTTTTTTTAATTAGTTGGGACTGCACCACTTAGCAACAGAACTTGCTGGTCCCAATTGTGTCACTAAGCCAGGAGTACCTCTAATTATGAAAAAAAAAAAAAGCTTTTAAATACTTTGGTTTACTGACTCATTTTTTTTCTCTTGCTTGCTTCTGATAACAGGAAATGTCCCCAAAACAACAGAGGACGGCGGCAGAAGCAAAATTTAGGCCACTTTACTTCAGATACATCATCCAGAATGGTTTAGCAGCATTTTTATGCCTACATTGACCATGTGATGTACAATTTTATTAACTTTTTTTAAAACAATGGAAATATTTATTTCAGAGGCCTTATTTTTGGACATTTTAATTATTATTGTTATTATTATTTTTAGTGTAGCTCTGTCTCGTTTTATTCCAGGAAGCAGCTAACAGCTATGGACTGCTCTAGTAACTTCTCATTTCATGGTTTGAAGAAGATGTTAGTTTATTTCTTGTATTTGTATCCCATGGTTATATTGATAAGACTTATGCTTTAATCATGGAATGTAAGAATTTTGAAAAGAGATATGTTTCACCAATGGTTATTCAACAAATGAAAATTGAGCCCATCATGTTTCTTCACAAAAAGGGTAAAGATGTTTACAACATACTTTTCTTATGAGGAACTAGAAGACACTGTGTTTAAATACCGTAAATATTTAAATGTTTTTAAAACTTAGTAATGGATTTTTTTAGACATTGCCAATCGCATGAAATGTGGAGATGTGTTTTTGTGTGTAGTTGTAACATTTAGAATGGGCTGAATCCAGGTTAAGTTAGCTCTATCTAGTGCTCATAAGAATCAGTGGACGAGTTAATCTAAATTCTCATTGTTTTCAATGAAAACAAATTGTTCAATTAACTTAGAATTCAATCCTATACCTCTGTACTCAAAAATAAGTCCCATTCAGTTTAATGGAAATTATTCCCAGGTAAGTATGTAAAGGACTGCCTTTTTAGTCTGGATCCAATCCAAGATATATGGCCCAGGTTTCAGTGCCATCTTCTTCATAAATAGCTGACACTTTATTTTTAAATTGTAAAATAATAATTATAATATACAGTTCATTATTCGAAAAACTGCTCAGCTGAGCAGAGCACATTTGTCCTGGACAGACAAATATATTGTTTTTTTTGTTAAGAATTATGTTAATAATCCACATACCTGATTGGGATGTAGCTGTGTTAGCCACTGTTTAAACAATTTTCATATTTACTACAGTTTTCTAAAGAAGATACTTGTTTTCACATCAGCAAACACAATTGTATAGTCTTTGTGATTAAAATGCAAAAAACAAAAATAGTATAAAAGATTTTGTGCTCTTGTCAAGAATAATTTCAAGAGCCACAAATGTGTCTCCCAAAAAAGTCTGCTGGTTGTATTTATTATATTAATAGGATGTTAGTAATTGTTTGGAAGATTCAGAGCTAAAATGTAACTAGGGTGTGTTCCAACTGTTTAACATGTAGTTTTAGGCTTTCCAATTCTGCATGTAAGAATAAATAATTTGTTCAATAAAAAGGCTTTGAATATTTCAACTGGAAAGATATGCCAATGCAATGTTTTCTTTTCTTATTTAATCTGTCCCAAATGCATTTATTCATTATTGTAAGGAGCAACATATGTGCTTGGAAAGAAAATGGGAAATGTCATTTCAATTGCAAAGGTCTGTTAGAAAGCATTGATCCTCTCCCTACCACCTGAACACAAGAAAAAAAATATTAACATGGATTTTAATAGACCGTGGGTTAATTATTTGATTGCTATATTGTTTACTGTTCCTAGATTAACTCAGATAAGTTTATGGTTATATGAGTGTGCTTCTTTCAGTGCATGTTCCTTTCCCAGTGTACTGCTTCCTAATTTTAGAGGGTTCATATTGCAGGAGGCACTTGAACAATCAGGCGTGGCTATTTTGTGGGTATAAATATTTGACAAGTGTCTTGGGGTGGAGTTTCAGATCCTGCTTTTGAACATTCTCTTAAAGACAGCTGTCGAGCAACCTTGCATCAGTGCCAGGTTTGTCCCACTGAGGTTTGAACGGCTGTTACATTTCAACTCCTGTAGACTGATCCAAAGACGGGCAGTATGGATCATCGTGCAGCACAGGAAATAGATAAAATCCACCCAAATCGCCAGTCGAGCATCACGGATGATGAAGAAGAACAAGATGCTGCATTTACCATTGTCAGAGTCCTGGACAAGGTAGCCACCATAGTAGACAGCGTGCAGGCCAGTCAAAAACGGATTGAGCAGCGCCACAGAGAAATGGAAGATGCCATCAAAACCATTCAGATTGACATTTTAAAGCTGGCTCAGGCCCATGGCAACACAGGATACACAGTTAACAAGCTGTTGGAGAAAACACGCAAAGTTAGTGCTCGAGTCAAAGAAGTGAGAGCCCGAGTAGAGAAGCAGAATGTTAATGTGCAGAAGGTGGAGATCAAACAGGAAGAAATGCTGAGGAAAAACAAGTTTCGTGTTGTCATTTACCAGGTAATCCTTTAAAAAAAACAAACGGCTATTACCTGCTATTGCAACTTCACACTTTCTGGTTTGCTTAACAATCCAAAGAACATTGTTTTTTTTTAAAGCCTTCTCCATCTCAAAATGTGTTATGCTTTTTGGTTTTCTAGCATTGATTTTTTGCTTCTGAATGTGCTGGAGCTTGAATCCACTGGTGGCAAGGCAGGCAGTCTATTATTGGTTCGGGAAGTCTCTCAGCCAGCCAACATAAGATTAAGTGTAGATCAGCAAGACTATGTGTTGTATCTGTGAAAGGCAATCTGAGGCAGGCAGTTGGGTATCATAACTAGTATTCCAGGCATGACTGTTGTCCCTGTTATTTTTTCAGAGGGTTAAGTAGAGAATTCAGCCTCAGCAATTCTTTGCACAGTGTAGTGCTTCCATTAATTATGAGGTATTTTCCCTCCTTTTAAGAGCTGAGTTGTGTTTTCTTTGCTAACCGATTGCCTTTAGTATAAGTATGCTATCTCTCTGCTGTTTTTCCACACAACAGTTTGCTTCCAAATTCCCTTCTAAATTTGCTTCCAAATATTATATTCTTTTCAAAGAATAATAATTGCAGTGGGAAAAAATATTGCAGTTTTGTTTATTAAAATGCTGGAAGACACATAAAATGCTTTCATTTGCGCAATTTTTTTATACTTTGAGGAAGTTGACATATCACATTCATTGAAAATGTGATGTGCTGCACTGGAAACAAATAGTGGGCAGAATCCAATCTAAATATTTTTCAGCTACAACTCATTTGCTGCAATGCTGAGCCCTATTGAACTCACGTTTCTTTCAAAATGAGAATTATAGATGCTTGTGTAAACTCTTCCTTAAAAGATTAAAAAATAAATTTACCAGTCCTTACTTTGGCTGGATTGTTCCAGTGATTGCACTGAAATAAAAGACATGAGACTTTGGCTGTCACGTTTGAGTATGGGGAAAAAATTATCATCTTGCATTACTGTTTGCTTTTATTTTTATTGTGGATGGTATGGTTCACTTATAAAAGCAATAAATTCTAGTCTTGGCTACATTTATGTGCCTCTCTCACATATGGACTTTGATGCTGTAACAGCAGAACTCAATAAATTATGTATATGTATATTCATTCTCTGAATTATGCTAGCATGTCTTGATTATGAAATTTAGAAATGTCATCTCTCGTTATGTCTGTTCTTCACAGAGTAAGATCCAATATTCAGGAAGCAGAATTAATCATCACTAGATAGGGTATAAATAGCCAAGTGGCTGAATTGTCAATCGGCTTAGCTTGGCTTAGCAATATGTTTGCATTTCCCATGATGCTTAGCAGATGCCCCAACTCCACAAGGAGCAAATTTGTACCAAAACACAGAAGAATAGTGGACAGAGAGAGTTGATGAATATTGAAAGCACTTTTGCCAAAAGTGATTGATCATCATTGAATATGGAGTTTGGTAAAAACCAGCAAACATCGTCCGTAGTTGCCAATTAACTGATTATTCTCTCCTTCCTTCAAGAGATTTAGTTGCACAATTGATCAACAATCTTACTTCACTGAGAAGAATATTGAATGTCACATTGACTTAAATATTATTTAGATTTTTGTATAATGTGCAATAGTTCAAACTCTTCAGACTAAAATTTGTTTTGTTGTAATTTTGACAGGCTTGAAAAAAGTTGCTTAGTATCATTGGAGGAAGCAGTAGTTGAGCAATTAATTGAGCTATAATTAATAGCCTCCAAACAAATCAGGATTTAAAAGCCAATATTAAGCAGCAGTTTTATATTCTGCTCTGTTTGGGAGACATTGCTCTTACAGATAATTGGAAATTGATTGTGGCTTCCAAGCATAATTTTTTTGAGTAGAGGTAAGAATAAAGTGATTGCATACTTATGAGTTAATTTCATATGATTTGCTTAGGTGTAAGCAGCCATTTTGTGGGGTTTTGTTGAGGATGGATTGATTTGCCGCACAGCCATGTTTAGTGATAACAAGAAACTACAGCAAGTCATATTTGTTCTTCCCTAGAAGTTGGGAGGGAAAGTTACATTTTCAAGTCTGGGTTGGATAGACATGGTGTTTCTTATTTAAATTTCAAATCCGGTTAATCTTAACATTGGTTTGTTTCAAGAAACATTACTTCAAACTTAAAATCAGTAATAGCATAATTAAGGAACTCCACCTCATTTTCAGGTTGGTGCATAGTTTTGGTCTATATTCTTTTTTCTTTTAATTTTGAAAAAAAGGAAAACTATTGCATGACTTCATTCTATCATGTACTTTATACTTCTGTCAGAAACAAATGAATTCTGGCTTACTTGTTCATCATGGTTCAAAGATCAACATAGTTACCTTTTCTCTGGAAGAACTGAGCCTGCTGAACTAAGCAAATTATTTTTTTTTCTCCAAGTTTTGAGTGAAATGTTAGACAATATTTCTAAATCTTTCAGAATTGGAATTATTTGCTGACCTTTCCTGAACTTCCCTTCTGATGCTGTATGTTCCATTAAAGTATAGCGTATCTTCCAGGAGATTCTAGGGATGTGTGATATATAAACACAAAGACCCAGGTTCATTCTCTGACATTTTCAGATGCTGGGAGATAGTGGTTAATCTCCAGAACATCTTTGCATCCAGGCTGCACTCAATGTCTCTTTGTTGGGGGAAGATTCCAGCAGCCTTGAAAGAGGCTTAATTGAAATAGTATGGGATTTATCTTCAACCTCTTTTGGCTACTGTGACAATCAGGTTTTAGACTAGATTATAAACTCCAAATCATATTGGCTAGCTTCATGGATGACCTGTGGCAGGAGTTAGGTAGGAGGAGTATGACGATCCATATTCTACTAGATTTCTCAATAGAATCTTTTGGGGCTGTCTGAGATATCATACTCTGAAGATTCTATTCCTTGAGTGATTGTTGTAACTAGGTGGATGAGGAGAGGCTGGGTCTTAGAGCACTCCAGTAGAAGATGCCACAGTATTTTCCCTGTCCTAGTAAAAATCTTCGTGATGCCCCTGAAAGAAAGAAACTGCCAGGTATCAGTGACATTATATTACTCGACTGGGAATCTCCACAGCCAGTTGAATGGAGAATGCAATGGAAGTTCTAAACTGCTAACAGGAGGATGGCAGGGTCTGGATGGGGAGAAAGAGGATCAGTTGCACCTTGAGAAAGATGAGGTGGCTATTGGTTCTTTTAGTCTCATTCAATAGTTCAGTCCAAAAATCAACTCCACAGAAGGCTAAAACTACCTTTATTGAAAGTAAATATAAAAACAAAACTTGCAAGTCTTGATTCTGTTGTCAGGTAGTTCTCCACTTATGGTCACAATTGGGTCTGAATTTCCATCACTAAGCAATACTCTCATTAAGCAAGTCATGCTGATTTTAAATCTTTTTTGCCACAGTTGTAAAATGAATCACATGGTCATTAAGCAACTCCACTCTCCACCATTGTTTGTTGGAAGTCCTCTGGAAAGGTTGTTAATGGCGATTTCTTGACTCAGGGCTGCTGCAGCTCTTGTAAAAACATGAGGTTTGCCTCACATGCCCATGGGGATGCTGCAACAGCCTTAAGTGGGAGGACTAGTCATAAGCCACTTTTTTCACTACTGTTGTAACTTTGGTCATTAAACAAATGGTTGCAAGTCAAGGATTTACTTCTCCTTTTAATTCTGTGACATTAGGAGATACCTGTCTGAATCACTTCAAAATGTTAACACGATGTTCTGGATTAAAACCGTATTTAATCTTGGCAACAAAGCTTACATGCTTCTATCAATGTCATCTCCCTTAGTTTCTACATCTGAGAGGCCTAGCGATTCTGGAATAGTACCAACTTTGTTTTTCAGTTGACTTGTGGTCCCAAGCAGAATCTAGGGTAATAACTTGTGATGCTCATGGACTCAAAGTCCTGAAAGACTAGTTGGAAACCACTGTCTCAGATTTAGCTGATGCACTAAGAACAGCCTTATCAATTATAATGCAGGCTATTGCATTTCTCAAATACAATCTACCTGCTCAATCTGAGCAAATGCTAGGCCACCCCATAAGCAGTAATGGAAACAAGCATTCTTTGTGGGAGCTCCCCTCTTTGGGAATATCTTATTTCTTCTCTCTGGTGCAAGGAAGTCTCCAAATCTCAGAGCCAGATGCATGAATGTGAAGTGTAAGGCTCTGCATTTAGGCAGGAATACCCAGTTACACAAGTATAAATTAGGCAATATCTGGGTTAGCAGCAGTACTTAAGAGCAGAATCTAGGTGTCCCAGCAGGCCACAGATTAAGAATGAACCAATAGTGTGCCACAGCTATCAAGAAAGCCAATGCAGTCTTGAGTGGCATCAATTGAAGTACAGTGTCAGGATTTTAGCAAGTGATAGTACATTCTATGTTCAGCTGGTCAAATCACACCTGGAAAACTGTGTCCAATTCTGGTCACCGTAGTAGAAAAAAAAGTGCTGAAGAACTGGAAAAGAGTGCAAAGAACAACCACAAGATCGGTAATGGGTTTGGAATTTTGAATAATTAGGAATTTGGTAAGCTCAGACATAATAGCAGTCTTTCAATACATGAAGGGATATCAGTGGGAAGAGACTAAACTGACACTTTATAGCATCTGATGGTAAGAGATAAACCAGTGAATGGAAGTTTTATAGATATCCAAAGTTGACGAATTGCCTGACTGTGAGAACCATTAAGGAATGGAACAGCCTCCTTCCTGCAGTTGTAGATGCTCCATCAGTATAAGACTTTAAAAAAATGGATGGCCATTTTCCTGATATGATGTGACAATCTGGGTAGGTGGTTGGTCTAGAACAGGGGTCCCCGACCACCGGGCCCCATACTGCTACTGGTCCATGGATAATTTTGTACCGGGCCGCAAAGAATCAATAATCGTGATTAAAATATATATTTTATATTAGCTAAAGCTAAGAAGCCCTTTACTATTGGGGAAGAATTGATTTTGCCGGTCCTTGAAAAAGTGTTTCTGCGTGAAACTGGTCCCTGGTACAAAAAAGGTGGGGGACCACTGGTCTAGAAGACAATTCTAGGTATAGACCAGGCTGTTCTGGAAGGCCATGAGAGGCTGATTGTTGTCAGTATATTTAGTTAGTGTGATATTTAGAAGGTTGTTGGCAGGATAGGTTAATTTTTATATGATAGTAACCGTAATGTTTATTTGTTTACCTGCATGACCTTGTAACTGCTCTTTATGTACACTGTTCCTTGTGTATACATTGAAGCAATATATCCATTTTATAAATATATTAAAATACATTTCCCCAAGTCTTTCTACTGCCACATTTTCATCTCTCTTCAAGATCTGGAATTGTATAACTCTCCCCTAGTTGGGAAAGATGATTCTCTTTCAGATAGAGAGATCAAACAGAATATTTTCAGGACATATTTCTCTTTTATAAGTAAATCTGCAGCCTTTTGGTGATCTGGACACTGTTAGAATGTCACCTGTAGAATTCCACGCCTTGCTGGTTTATTTTTTCCATGGGCACAATCTCCATTAGGTGTTTTTTTGGTTTTGATTGTGATCACTTGCCCATCATTACACTTCATATATTTGAACTTGGTTCTATATCCCAACTCTACAGTTTTTCCAGGGTAGCTGTACTGAAAACAACAAAGGTTGGAATAGACAAAACTGTTTGTAATTAATCATAAATGGTCTATTGAAAGTATACTCCCCATAAGGTTTGTGTGTGTATGTGTGACTGACATTTATTATTATACAGACTCATTATGCTACAAAGACTGATCAGGATTTCTTGACTGTGGTTTAAAACTGGTCTCAAATCTGGATTATTATCTGTGTTATTAACAATAATTAACTGTGCTGTAATTAACACTGTTTTACTGAAAGAGCAATAAAGTTTAAGAATATGATTCTGTGGTTAATTTCTTATTAATGGTATGGTCTGCACTAACCCCTAACATATGAACAATTAGAGAGTTGTTTGGTAAGGGACATAACAAAAATAATGATTGGGCCTTATGCTATTGAATCTTTGTGAATGTTCTGAAAAATTTAGCATAAAATAGAATGATTGAGGCTGCAAATATCTGAAATTTTCTAATTTCACTTTGAGCCATTTTTGAGAAGTGTGATAGAGACATAACATTGTGCTCTTACTTGTAGGAAGACATTCAGTGTCCATCTACTCTGACTGTTGTCAAAGACCGGACACAAGGGGAAAGCACAGAAGATGCCTTTTGCCCACCTGATGATCTCTCTTCTGATGAGGAGTATTACATAGAAGAAAGCCGAACAGCCCGTTTTAAGAAATTGGGGATGAGGCGCATTAACAACATCAAGAAAGCATTTTCAAGAGAGAATCTTCAGAAAACAAGGCAAAATTTTGGCAAGAAGGTGGATAGGCTTCGTACTCGAATAGTGACACCCGAGAGAAGGGAACGAATAAGGCAATCAGGAGAAAGGCTGAGACAGACTGGGATACGGTTCAAGAAAAATATTGCCAATGTAGCACCAATTAAGGAGAATTTGAAAAAGTATAGGAAAACTAAAGAGCAACCAGGGGTTGAAGATCAACAAGGAACCCAAGAATCTGGCACTGAAACAGCAACAGAAAGTAGGGAAGCTGAACCAGCCACTGAAGAAATTTCCTACACTGAAGTGATAACCAAAGTGAAGAAGGACAAAGGGGATGGATCAAAAAACCTTTCTCAGGCAGATGAGAAAGTAATGATTCCTTCCGAGAAGAACATGATCAAAACAGAGACAAAAGAAGAGGCACTTCTATTGGATCTAAAGCAGCCAGCTTAAATGGCAAATATCTGCTGGTGAAGTGGTGTCACGATGGCAGGGAAAGAGCAATTCCTTTCATGTTGGAGGTGCAGAATGGTGGCTTTCGTACTGCCTGCAAATACCTTGAAGTATTGCATGTTGCAGAAAGTTTGGGGCCCAGCCAAGGTTTGGTTTCTATTTGGACATGCCAAATTGGTCAGTTGGATTTATCTGCCAACCCACCAAACCAGGCAGCATGTGTTAAGACATTCTTTGCCTACCTTGCATTGTTTAAATGTATTTTATTCTAAAACTCTCATTATCCCCATCCTTATTATGAATTTTGGAAGTGGTACTTGATAGAGTGCCTGGTTGGAAGAAATTGTTATAGGACTTTTTCAACATTTCTCAATATTTTTTACAGGAAAGTCAGTAATGACAGACTTGCTATTCTGCAAAGGCTATCCTACACAGTTTGCCTGATGATTGATAAGCTCTTCTGGACAATGTGCAATCCCAAGGGAAAATTGTAATCTTTGTGAAAGAGATGTGCTTGGATTAAATTACAGAAAAGATCGATATGTATATATAAATATATATACTCTTTTCTTTTACATACAATGGGTATATCTTTATCACTTGATGATTCTCTGCTAATAATAAACAATTTCCTTTTAACATGCAAAATGCCATTTACCCTAACAGGTACTACATTTCAGCATTAAAAGGTGATAGAAACACCATCACCGCCCCGATTTAATGATATTACTTTTTCAACAAGTTTCTTCTGTTTGTATTTTTATGTACAGCGGCAACTACAAAAAGTAAATCTCATTATTTGACTTATAAGAGATTTCCGGCTGTTGCACGAAGTAGGTGAATTGTGGGCATGAACAAATCCATCAACAGGTAACCATTAACTCTTTTCTCTCTCCTCCCCCCCATACATTTATCCAAACAGTTTCTTCCCCCAACCCCCCAACCTTTTTTATCCAGATAGGTTTGTTGGAGAAAGTTGATTGTGGTAAACTGCAGAGAATTGGATATTTCTTTGCAAGACAAAATATGGAGAGAACTCTAGTTAGTTAGTTCAGGAAATTCACCTTTGCCCCACCTGGAAAAGATCATTAGGATCTTGCTCATAGTGAGTAGCCTGTAGACTGGCCATTCCATGAATGAAAGGGCTCCTTTCAGTTAGGAAGACAGTAGGATTCAGCATACATGTCTCTCTGGAGGAAGAATAGGGAGGAGTCAGCAATAGCACTTAAACTTTTATAGTGCTTTATAGTACTTTACAGCCCTCTCTAAGTGGTTTTAGAGTCAACATATTGTCCCTGGGTCCTCATTTTACCCACCTAGGAAGGATGGAAGGCTGAGTCAACTCTGAGCCTGGTGAGATTAGAACTGCCAAATTGCAATCAGCCGGCAGTCAGCAGAAGTGGCCTGCAGTGCAGCACTCTAATCATTGTGCCACCATGGTACACCGTGGTATCCCAAACCACCAATGGTTTAAATGGCTTATTGTTGGTTCATTCAGTATATTCTTTTCTGTTTCAGAGGCTTAACAGTGTAACCAGTCAGTAGTGTGGTGAGATCCTTTGAATGAAAAAATAAAAATAAAAAATCTGTAAAGGGCTTGTTTGTAAATGTATTCTTTTAGCTGCATCAGTTTAACAAGAGAACTTGCCTCAACTTTAGCATGTTTGTTGCAATGTAAAAAACAAAACAAAAACAGAATTACTGCTTTTACGCAAAGCTGCCCTAGAATCTCCAGGTGTTCATTAATGACCCGTTAATGACCTTTAAATAAGCTTTTGTTTTCTGTTAACTCTCAAAGACTGCTCCAGAATAATTCATTATGGTGCTGTTTCTTAATCTGCTTTTGTTTTAGTTTTAACACTGATAACAGTGTAATCCAAGTATACACATTTTGTATCAATATATAGTGTTCCATGACTATATCAATTATGCAAACTACTTTTTTTTCTAAAATTCGCTATATTCTGCAGATTGTAGTGATGTTGAGCTTTGCCAAATGCTCATGCTTTTTGATTATCAAAACTCTGAGACTCATCTACCTCAGTATAAACATATTCTTTTTGATCATTATAAAATATATTTTTTTCAGTCATATTTAGTAGAAAAAATATGCTTATCTTTTGCTCCTTCTCCTGCCCCTTGCCCAATATTGTTCAGGATACTGTTTTCCATGACCAACATATTTTTGGCTTCAAGTTCTGATATTTTTTTGTTTCTCAAGTATGTGGTAATAGCATTTAACTTTCAGAGCCAAGGAGTAGTAGTTGTAAGGAAGTAATGCTACACTTTACATTCAGTGGTTCAACAATTTCAAAGTGGATTAGTGTTTCCAGATTGAGATGAGTGACTTAACTGCAGTGGAAGGCAGAAGAGACAGACTGTATAAGGAGAAAACAGTTTCATATGTATGTTTCTACACACTGTAAAAATAAGAATGGTACCAAATAAAAAAGAATATGTAAGCATGTTAGACAGAATGTGTTGGTAATTATTTCCCAAACTGCCGATACATAGATTTTATTAGGTTTTATTAAGAATCAAAGATGTCCCAGGTTATTTTGGTCTTTGCATGATTTGTTACTTTTGCTTTAGAGAAGAGAATGAACTATAAAATAAAAAAGGACAAAAAACAATTCCTTCGGTACATATTCCAAGTCATAGAAGAAGGAATTTTCATTTTTCATGCCAATGTTGCAGAAATTAATTGCAGCACTGTGATAATTTTTTAATTCAGTAAACATCAGGATATGTTCATGGATTCTCTTCAACAACCATCTGGGTTCTGTTCTATTTTTTTTAATGTCCCACTTGAATAGGTATACTTTCGGACAGTGGTCACCAACTGGTGGGCCACAGCCCACTGGAGGGCCGTGAGAAAATTTTGGTGGGCTGCAGAGAAATCTTACCCCAGAGCACCCCCACAAAGCAATTAATAACTGCGCCACCCACATGGCCCATGGGAACCCTTCCCGCCCACTCACTCCTTACCCGGTAAACTTGCCTGCTGAATTGCTATTTTTCCTTTTTCTGACCATCATCTGTTCTGCTGCGCCAGGAGATTTAAATTAGCTAGGAAGCAGGAAATGGTTGGATTTCTTGCTTTCTAGCTAGTCTTTAGATCTTCAGCTCTGCTTCCCTTAGGACTGAAGGTTTGCTTGCAAGCAAATTCAGTGCAGACTCACGGCAAGCAAATTTGAGACTGAGCTAGCTGATAGCAGATAGATAGATCACTGAATGATTCTGTGAACAACTCAATCTGCCTGCCTGCTTTGCCTGCTTTTGGGTCAAAGTTTTTTTTTGTTATAAAAAAAATCAATATTTATATATTTATAATATTTACATACAAGCCATGCCCAGCCAGTCACATGACCACCAAGCCACACCCACAAATTAGGCCATGCCCACAGAACCAGCTAGTGGTCCCTGGGATTTAAAATTATGAGGTTGGTGGTCCCTGAGGTCCAAAAGGTTGGCAACCCCTGCTCTAGAATGTTCTACGGGAAGCTATAGGTCCATACATAAGTATTTTCAATGATGTTCGAGTGCAAAATCTAGGTCATCATCTCTAAAATCAGGACACCCTTGCCAAATATTGCTCATCTAGACAAGGAAAGTTGTTGGATTATCCTTGTTCTGACTCACATGCACATTAGTGTGCACTACTCCCACTGATCCTCTTCAACTGAAGCAAGAAGAGGAATAAAAATAGAAGAGTAGCACAAATTAAGAAAGGTTGGGGGTGACTTGAAAACATGGCAATCTTTCCGTTCCACTTTTTTTTCTAAATAAGGGAGCAGTTCAGGCAAACCCTATGTGGCCTCTCAAGAATTGAATATGGCCATTTCTGTTGCTGCTTGAAACATTGCAGGAATTTCATAGTTGGCATCCATTATAGCATCTCTTTTTCCCTAATGTTCAGTTGAACTTTTGGAATCACTTTGCAACTTCTTTTTCAGATTATCAGTGAAATAAAGGAAGAACACAAAATTTCTGCATGTTCCAATGAAATATTTTAAAAGAGTAGGTTAGTCTTAAATACATTGGAATTGGGTAGCTACTAAATTCAAATTAAACAAAGTCTACTTTACTTGCCTTTCTTTTTGGATATTTAAATTCTGCTTTTAAATTATAATTATATTGCATGAGTGGAATTGATTCTCCTATTAAGCAACAGATCCAGTTCTAGAGACACTGACATTGCTTATAGAGCACAACACAATGCAATTGGGCCATGAATTACCTTATTTTTCAGTTCCTTTGAGGCATAAAAACATCTTTTAAATATGGGCAAAGAACAGCTTCACATCCATTTGCAATTTAAAAATTGTTCTTAGCTACCCCAGCTACAAAAAGATTACTTTCACAAATATGCAAACATTTGGTACAAGCTAAGAGCTTTTGGTGTATGCATCAGACCCTGATTTTTATTATATGAATCAAAGCTTTGAAATGTATATGGCTTTTGCGACTAGGCCATTTATTTCATTGTGCAATTATCATGAAAATTGGTCCTTATGAAAATAAGATATAAACTAAAATTGGTTCTTATCATGGAGATGTTGCATACTAAGTTAAAACACATAATCTGCTCAAAGCAAGATACTTTTCTGTCCTAAATCTGAGCAGCTGATGAGCAAGAGTTGATGAGATAGTATTGTCACATGAGAAAGTGCTTACATGGTCTGGTTCAAAATGTGCCAGTACATACAGTAATAGGTGGCCTTAGGTTTATCTGTGTAACACTTTTGTTACACAAGCAGTACTGGCTTCCAGATTCCTTCTGGGAACAATTCAAAGTGCTGGTTATTGCCTTTAGAGCCCTATCTAGGTTACCTGCAGGACTGCCTTTCCCTAAGGGCAGCCACCTGCCTTATTAGATAGGGTGGACATGTTTAGAGTCTCTTCCCTTAAACTTTGCCATGTATGAGAACTAGGTAGTGTATAGCAGCCCTTGTCCAGTGAACACCTTGTCTTCTGAAATTCAAGAGGAATTTCAACAACCTGCTTAGCCTTCCATCAAGTTTTGAAGACTTTGTTTTTCCTCCAAGCCCTGGGGTAGGATGAGGTGACTGTATATGTCAGAGATTTCACTTGATGCCAGTTTTTTGTTTTTAATGTTCATGAATTTTATTTTAACGTGGTTTTATTTTATGACTATTGTTCTAATTCTTGACTGGAAGCTGCCCACTTCAGTAAAAGATGGGCAACTGTATAAATGTTTAAAATAAAAAATAAATCTTTGCTCTACATCAGAATCTTCAGTGTAAGGAAGCTGATTTTCCCATTTACTAGACTTGATAATGACAATATGTTAATTACAAGGCTTAACATTTCATCATAGAATGTTTCTTTTTAATCTAAGTACATTTCACACTAATAAGAGTTCACATAATAAGCATTAAGCAAATAGAGACTGGGTTCTCATAAACTACTTTAAAAATCTTTAGAAAAGTTCAGGGTAGGCTCTTATGACAGAAGTACTGGTATAGAATTGCCAAGTAAAACCTAACAATAAAGAAGAGTGTAAAAATATAGAAAAAGTGAAAATGAATCCCCTATGCTTTAAATAAAATATGTCAAAATTGAGGAGTAAAAGTAAACCCATTTATTTATATTGCAACTTCTAGACCATCTACTTCCCTCAAGATAGATTTTACAATCTTTAGTAAGACCATAACATCCTCTGGAATGAGAATATTAGGAAAATTAACACCCTAGAGACATTTGGAGTTGTGAATTCCAGTGTAACATGGGAGCCATCATCTAAGACCAATGTTCCACTCAGAATAATATCTTTGAAAATATAGATGATGAACATGTCTTATCACCCTGTGGCAGCAAAAAGTTAATGCCTTATTTCTAAATTACCTTAAAACCAAAGTCATGCTAGCAGTTGAAACAAAAATAGCATTTTCTGCTATTTATACATAAGACATTCATTTTTTTAATTTCAGAACTACAACTACAGCTCAGTCTGAATTCTTGAAATTTTTGCTTCAGCACCATTGATAGAGACAGGTGCAAGGATATACTTTCCCGAGAAAGGGTGTCAAGAGTTAGAACCTATTTGAAAAATCTCTCTCCCATTGTGTCCCAAAGAAGAAAGCCCAGCAAATGAAACAGTATCTCACCAGTTGGAGTGTTTATTCATCTATGTACAATTTGATTCCCCCATCAGCCACCCATATCTACCATATTTATGATAAGCCACTAACAATAGTTTTTTTTCTTCTGTCAGCTAATTATCAGAGGAAGAGCTAACACATAGTTAGCTTTGAGGATTTTTTTTTCATTTTTGGGAATACAGCATATTATTGAGAAGTTGCTAAGTAAATGTCATCGGCTTTGCAGGCCAACTTAGGAATTATTTCTAAAAGCTGCTCAAAAGATTATCAGGTGTTTGACTAAGCAAAACATCTCTGCAAAAGTATGATTAATTTTCTCTTTTAGCATGATACTCTCACTGATATTACAGCTTATCTAGAACAACTTTCAGGTAGTGATAGAAGTCACTCGCACAGACAAGACTCCATGTAGCGACAGAAAAACAGATAAGGTCCAACCATTGCCAGGAGAATGGGGATAACAAGCTATGACATACTAGAATGAGAAACAAGTGGGATCAAGTGAGTATGATAGTGAAGATCTAGACTAGGGATGTCAAACCCGCGGCCTGCGGGCCTGAATGCGTCACGCACTGGCCATGCTCACCCCTGGTTTAGCAAAGGAAAAATGGGACGTGACACCGTGAGCTTGACACCCCTGATCTAGATGACAAACAACCAGAGGAAAAAAAGTATATTTTAATGACTCCAATCAAAAATCTTCAATTGGAAAATTGAATTGGAACGTATTTCCTTTTTAATGGGAATACTAGTTGAGGAAAAGTTAGCTTTTTTTTTCTCTACCTGGGGATCATGGCAATTAAATCTGGGATTTTCTTCTCCCAAAGCATATGCTCTACTATTAGCATATGCTTCTGAACATTTTATTACTTCAGGCAAACAGTTGTTCCAGATCATTTTGAAATTCTTTTTCAAAGTAATTTGCCAAATTGTAAAGTGATGCACTATATTTCAAAACAGCTTATTAAGGTCATTTGAAAGAACTATTTTCTAAAATGCTTGTGGAGTTATATGGAACACTGTGTAACTATAACGATGAAATTCATTATGGGCAATCAATAAGTAATTAGACTATCCCTAATGACTGGCTAGCAACTATCAATTTTAAGCTATAAAAATAAACTAGAGAAACAGTTAATAAATTATAGCGAATGAAGCTATTGTTAAGTTTCTCATTAGTTAGTTTTGTGATAAAAACATGAGCCATTACATTTGTGGAAATGCTAATATAATTTACAAATATTTCAATTTAATAATTCACTAATGTGCAGTAGATATATAAAAGTTATGTCCCCATTTGATATTTTTAAAAATGGTAATCATACTGCAGTGGAGTCTTGACACAGAAATATTCAACAAACTAAAGTTCACTATAATAATGGATACATTAATACCAAGTAAAGTTTAGGAATCATTTGAGTCTTTGTTCTTGGAAAGACAGTAACAAAGATAATGGGAAAATGTAGTAGGATGGAAAAATATCTTGAGGAATTCAGAAAAAAAATAACTACTCCAGGATAGTCTCAAAATGTATGGAACTTACTTGTGGGAGAAAGTTCCAACTGCCAGTAGCCATACTTTAGATCCATTCAATGCTCACAAACTGGAAAAATATACTAATCCATGTTTTCATTTTGGGAATGTTGTCTGAAATTTGGACTGGGTCACCTAATCCCTGGCTAAGTAGTTCTCCAACAAGGGTACAGGAGATATTGTGTAGACCCCAAAAGATGGGTGGGTAGGTGTTTGCAGACTGAAACAAATCCCTTTTGGCTATTGATCATCTGTGTAGGATTCAGAATGCTTTCCAATCCATGACCTAAAGGCCCGGTCCCATTGGCCGACGGATGCAAAACGGATGCATAAAGGACACAGTGGACAAGCAAAATTTCGGGAGTGGCTCCATCCGTTGTCATCTGCTCCAAAGAGTGGCGAAAGTTTGCATAAACAGAATGGAAAAGAACGGACCTGGGTACTTTGTAGTGGGGATGTTAAACGGATGTTCATAGGAAGCCTAGCTGATGAAAGCGGATGACACCTCCGAAGGGATTCCGGGGGATAATTGCGAAGCGGACGCATAGTGGATGAAGCGGATGCATCACGTACGCCTAAAGGAAAGAAAGGGGATGCCGTGCAGATGTATATCGGATGCAAACCGTTCACTGCGCATCCTATTACCGTGCTACTAACGCTGTGTAGATGTTCCGTGTACCTTTTGTTTCCTCCCTCTTTCCGTTTTCAGCTGCAGCGGATGTGAGTTGCGAGGATGCCCAGAGGATGCAGAGAGGATACAGCGGACGTTTAACGGATGATAAACGGACCTAGAACGTTTGTTGCTCATATGTCGCGGATTTATATTGTACACGGCGGGAAGTTCATCCATTCACAAAGTTTTGTGCAGCTCAAAACTTCTTGCATGGATGAAATCGCAGTGGACGGATGCTTGACGGATAGAGCGTATGAAACACGTATGCAATGAGTACACAACGGATGCATGGCGTTTTCCAGTGGATGGCAAGCTTTTTTTAACATTTTACATCCTCTTTGCATCCGTAAGTGCAGTGGGACAGGGCCTTAAGTGTGATGTGCTGCCAGTAGCCATACAGAATAATCTTCTTTTGTTCTTTTCTGCCAGTTTAGAAGAATCATCCAAAGGAAGGTGATATACGTAATGGTTGATGCTGGAACTTGATTTTATTTTACTAGATTTTTACTGTTTTCTTCTAAAACATGAG
Source organism: Laticauda laticaudata (assembly GCA_004320025.1). Taxonomy (NCBI): domain Eukaryota; kingdom Metazoa; phylum Chordata; class Lepidosauria; order Squamata; family Elapidae; genus Laticauda; species Laticauda laticaudata. The sequence goes on from BHFT01037528.1 coordinate 36,188, forward strand.
ATTATTCAACAAGTGAATATGTATTATAGAATGCAATCTTGATTTGCTCTATCTGTTACTGGCAAATGATCTTTTCAAATCAGCTTCTCAATTAAACAACTTAAGGGTAAATAAATAAAACTCAGAAGTGCCACTTTCAAATAGTTAAATAATTGTGGTGACTAAATAAATTATTTTTATTAAACTAATTTTCCCCCCATAAAAATACAGTTCTAGGCATTTCACAAATTGATACGTAAATATGAGCACAGAACTAAGGAGAAACAATACAGGGGAAAATGGTTGTAACTCAGCAAGGTCAGTAGTAAAATGACAATTGTAGACATTTATAAAACAATCCCTGGAGTCCCCGCACCACCCTTTTTGTTTATTTCTTGTAACCCATCATTTAACAGATCATTATTTTAAAAAAGTACCAAAACGTTTTCCTCTATCAAAAAAAACAACAACAAAACCCTTTTCTGTATATAGGTTCTATGAGCATACTCAGTGCCCATCTTCATGTGAATGACAAAATAAGTTTCCTAGTTTTCTACATTAATATAAAAATATATACATCCCCATTTCTTCAGTAGAGACAAACTTTAAACATCTATGTAATAAACAGGGGGGAGAAGAGTATTCAACTATAAATGTTGTATTCTGCACACTAGAAACATGAGTCTAGCCCAAAGTTGTTTACTCCAACATTTGCAAATGTAAAATCATTAGGAGTAAATGGTGATCACTTCACGTCCTCCTCCTCGCACCAAAAGCACTCTGTTTAAGCCTTCTGTCAAAACTTCCAAAAACTCCATGTCTGGGTGTTAAATCAGTCAAGGTTGTAAGGAATGCATGTAATCTTTATGACACCCATATTACTACTCTATGATATTCTTTCTCATAAAATGTGTAATTTGCACCCCAGATCATCTGTTAAGCAAGAGTCAGACAGAACTTTCAAATCTACATTCAGCCATGAAACTAAAATTCATACAGAGAGAGATTACTTACTTTTTCTGGTTGAACGTGGAAATAAATTTTAAAGCAGCTCGTGCAGCTAAAAGGGCAACATTAAAACGGTCCAGAGCAAATGTAATATTACTCAACTCCTCATGCTGAACAGGTTACAATCGGCTCCACCGCTCATTCTTCCTACTAGCTGCCTATCTATCCAGTTACTGTAACTGCTCATCTCAAGTCAATGACTGGGCAGTTTACATTTCATCTGACTCCCAATTTAGTATTGAAACTGGATATTATAATTTATATGTCATGTGCTATTCAGGGTTTGCTTTTAACTTCTGAAAACAAAGGCAAAGGAAAACAAATCATGGAATATTCCATGATTACATCAATGCAGCTATGTTAAACTTTCCCTGAGACAAGAGGGAAATATATACCCCTTGTAATTTATAGTTTTTTAAAAATCCCAATATTTTAGCTATAATTATCAAAGTACTATTTTTGAAATATATTCACAGTGAAAAATAAGAATTTGTATTGATGCTGTATGTTTTCTTTCCTATATTTATATAAACAAATGTAAGAAATTCATGTCCCCTTTATACTTCACAAATGGAAATATATCTGTATTCTGTGGTATGTCAAAATATTTGATAAACAAGAAAAGGTTCAGAAGATCTATGATTGTAATAAGTTGTCATTAAACAGATTATTTTCCCGGCTTATATGTTCACCTGTTTCTTATTTCTTGCAATTCTGTTCTCATACTTTTCATCTGATCATATAATATCACAATAAATTTCCAGAAGAATGGTTATATTAATCTATTACTGCGAAGACTTTTCATTTTTGTTTTGTAAATTGATTAGGCTCAAGTTTTAGACTTTGCCTAGTTTTTTTTTTTTCTAAAGAAGGATACAGTTTTCATCCCCATGTCTGTTCTTGGGAGGTCCAGGCATGTTCAGTAATACCAGCTGGGCATTTTGTGACTTGTTTAGCACAACTCCATTGAGCTTGACAGCAGTATGCATTCTTCGCACGTTTGACTCATTCCTATGATATGACAATTAGAAATACCGTTTCATTGATAACAAAAGAAAAAGTCATTATGGCAGCCAAAACATTCTAACAAATAAAATGTTCGCTAATCAGCAGTACATCTCACAAAGTGAAAAATCTGTATTTGATTAAGAACAATAGCTTTCTGGATCTAGACAAAATAATTTGATTTTCTATAGTGTGTAAGATTTTATCAGGGAATGATAAAACTCTTGGTTTAGTTTCATTTATCTAGGAAAGAAGTTTCCATCTAGTTCATATTACACTGTTCTAAAAAAGCAAAGCATCAGAACCAATTGGCACATGCACAGTTCAAAAATGATTTGGAAGAATGCTTTGAACGCCATACAAAACAACATGTTTTGGCTGTTGACTGAAATACTGTAGCTACACTAAGGTCCCATTAACTTTGATTAGCAGATTTCAAGCTTGAAATACTTTCATCACAGTTCAACCAAGACACTTTAATTTCAAAGCAATCGGGTTCAGGTCAAACTGTTTTGAATTTGCTACATCATAAACTCACAGTTCTTTGATTTATAAGTAGTACCATAAAATTATATATCAATGGAAAGATAATTTAATCAAGAATGTAATGCAACAATGTTTGTTCAATTATCTGTATTCTATGAAAAGGAATCCTAGAACATCATCCATTTAGTATTTTTTTAAGTATCCATGTTAATTCAAGAAACAATTTCCTTTTGTAGCTGGAGGGTATTCTTAGCTAGGATAGCACAGCAGTATTAGCCAAGTGGAATCTTTTTACTGAATGTGCAACTGAAAAAGTACTAGTTGTTGCAAATCTTTTCTGCTTAAGACTGCATCAGCTGAAGCTTGGAAAGTAAGTTTGCAGTGTCTTGTAAAGGCAAGATTGAGAACTAGGTTACTGTTTTGAACGTGCTGGGGGAAAAGGCTTTCAACATGGCCATATTCCTTTGTGTAGTGGGTCATGAGAGAATGGCAAAAGATTGGACCTTGCAGCTGGGAGCTATGCAGATTCACAACTACGATAGTCAATAGAAATTTACTGCAACAGAGATAATTAGTATAGGCAGTGTATCAATGGGGAAATACACTGGGTCCTATGTGAAACAGATTTGTCTTGTGCATTAAGCATGGTCAGAAATGAGGCTGGAAACAGCATGCAGAGTTCCTCCCTAGCTGATAAGGCTACCAGCTCTGCAATCTGCCAGGGAGAACACCTTCCAAATAAAAAACTTTGTATTAATTGAACAGAAAAACGTAACACAAATTTTTTAGGTCCTGCATTGGGTGTTGTGCATATTGAAGTGAGTAGTTTTGCACTGAAATTTCTTCATGTGCAAGTGTGGGTGTCCCTGAGAAGTGAGTGGACTGATACCTACAGTGGTAGCCAAAATTATAGAAACCTTCTGGGAAAAGTGTATTTTTGAGGTTTGATGGCTAATAACACCAATTGTTTTGGAGTAGTACCATAAAATTATATATCAATGGAAAGATAATTTAATCAAGAATGTAATGCAACAACATTTGTTCAATTATCTGTATTCTGTGAAAAGTTATAGCCAAATAACCAGAAAAAGGAAGCACAACTTGCTTACATTGATTAGCTTCTCTGAGCTGTCTCCCCAAAATGGAGACTCTCACATCCTCAATGAGATAAAAGAGCACTGGAATCAGAAAGAAAGAGCTCATCAAGAATCCCATGAATTAAATGTTCTGATGGACAGCAACCCTATCCATTGTAAGAGTAAAAGGAAGTCTGCTGCAGTGGTATTTCACTTTCTCTGATCCACCTGTCTTTGGCTTCCCAACAGGATTCAGACAATCCAGTCATCCCAGGGAAATTAAGGGAACCTCTGCTGTTCCAAAGGTCTTGGGGTGGTTGGGAGGCAGGCATTATTTAAGGTTGCTGAAGGAGTTCCTCCAAAACCTGAGAATGTTGGCTTCAACTATTTGAAAATATTCAAAGACAGAAGAGAAAAAAGGAAAGAAAACCCCTCCTCCCACGCCTTGTATATACCGGAGGAGGTAGAAATGAGAAACTGACTAGTGGCTGCCAAAGTGTTTGGTTCTGCCAGATGGAGTAAATCAGAGTAGCTGCTAAGGATACTTTGATACAGAGTATCAAATTATCCTGAACTGGGGGGATGGGTGGGGATGAATTCCAAAATTATTTTACAGAGAAAGCAGAATTGTCATCACCATATTTATGAAGTCGTTCAATTCTGCTCTACTGGTGTAGTTAAGGAAGATGAATTGTTCCTCTGAGAATAAAATAATAGAACAGTTCGTGCTCTTTGTTTGCCTTATGGGTGTACCCAATAAAGCATGGAGCTCAGTTCAAAACAGCTCCACTCATGACATTCTGTCAGAATGTTTTAACTTGGTTGAATTCCAGTAGGATGAACAAGTACATGGTGCTCCAAAGGACAAGAACTCAAAACATCTTTACTTATTTGTTAGGTTTTTAAAAACCCTACCTTTATTGCTTTTGAAGGAACTTGAAATGGCGAACATACCGAATACTCTTTCCTCCTATTTCCTTACAACAATATCCCCATGAGGTGGGTTGGGCTGAGAAAGTGTGACTGGGCCAAAGTCACCTAGGCTTTCGTATCTAAGTTGAACTAGAATTCATGGCTCCAAGTTTCTAGTCCAGCTTAGCCGCTACACCAAACAGGCTCTTTTTGAATGATGTACACATTATTCAGCAGGAACATAGAAAGAGGCCAGGGATCCACTTTCAAGTAAGCCTACGAAAGCAGGAGTTGCACCCTTGTCAAATCTCCAGTTTTCCCATGTAGATTAGGGTCTTCTTTTATTTGCAAATAGTCTATTTTTGCACAATATCATAATTAACATCCTAGTTGACATTAGAACCATTTGAAATATACCATCATGACTTAAGAGAACAAGCAAATTACCAGTATGTAACCCAAGACAGTTGCAAACAATCTAATTTTGTTTTGAACATCCAACATGCAACATTTTATCCTGAGTATATGAAAAAAGCTTGAGAACACTCAGTATGGCTTTTATAAGCTTCGTATTTTAGTCTCAGAATATTTTAAGTATATCTAACACCTGCCTGAATTCTGATAAATATTGACCACTAAGAGAGCTGTATTTATCACAAAGATCCTGCCATGAACATCAGATTGTCTACTATAACAATATTTTAAAACAACATTTTTAGCCTGGACACAAACATCCTGGAAATCAATGGTAACTCAAGCTTTAACTGAGTTAAAAGTCGGAATTTGTAGACATTATTAAGCTCTAATTATTGTTGTATTGCTGCAAATATTTTTTCTCAATTGGAGAAAGAATAAGCTCTGACTTAACCACAGCAAGACTGAATGCTTGTGCATTTGGAATCTTCCAGAATCTAGGAATCCACCAGGATCTAGGTATTTTCCAGTTTTGGTTCTTGGTTCCAGTTGGATTGCATTGCCTCAGTTGGAGTCATTTTGCCATTTGGAGATCTTCCTTCAGTTCCTATATGGAAATCAGCTTGTAGCCATGATCAAGAAAGCTTTCACACAACTCCAAATTATGCACCAATTGCACTTGCTTCAAGACTGGGAGGCCCATTTTCATTCATGGCTTAGTCACTTCCATATTGAATTCCTGCATCGTGTCTTACCTTGGGCTGCCCCTGAAAATAGTATGGAAACTGCAACTTGCCAGTGGCATATGTATTTCTATATGTATTCATATATCCCCATCTCACTCAATGACCTGCACTGGCTCCCAGTAAGCACCACATGTAATGCAAGGTGTTGGTTATCACCTACAGAGTCTTATATAGCACTTGGGTCAGTTTATTTGCAAGACCCCTGAGCCCTGTTTCTTCTGATTATACCATGACATTGCTCAGGATAGTCATATAATTATTGTGTTTTATCACCGATATATCAATTTTTACATTATTTTTAATGTTCTCCACAAAGAGACACAAATTGGGAGTGGGACAGCCTTATCAGTCTTTATATACACAAACTGTAAATAAAACAAGCTTACTTGCATTTTTCAACTTTTTGGCTTGGTTAACGTTTTCAGTTTTAGTTCCAATTAAAACGTATGCAACAGTTAAATGGTCGCCTTTTGAGGAAATCACTGAATTGGAGTATCCAAGTGAATGAGAGACATGAAATGGACTGAGGTTGTTTGTATGAAGCTAAGATAAATCTAACTAGTAAATTATAAACAATTTCAAAGTGATTTATCCCTTTTGCAATTAATTAATTGGAATTAAGATAAAGAAGTTGAAAAATAATATATATTATTTTCATTCAAAATCTTGCTCTAATCATATAGAATTATTTTGTTTACATCTGCTAGAACTTCCACTTATGTAAATAGCTTGTACTTCAAACACAATCCTTTCTCTCTTTTAAAGAATTATGGGCCAAAACTGAAGGAGCAAATAATAAACCTTTTTTTACAGTGACAGAAGATGCAAAGAAACCTTTGCACGAGTTCAACAAAAAGGCTGAACAAAGCATGGGTTTCCATATATTTGGCTGAATATACACACACATACATACACAAATGACACATCCACACCCACACACACACATCAACTGGATATTATGCTATTAGCCAACCAGATCCATGGGTGCAAAACTTGCTCAACTTTGCTTTATCAGAGTAATGTATCATACAGTAAGAATGTGTGTGGATAAAGGCTTAATTGCTTTTTAATATACAGGGCCAGAACTTCAGTGCTCTGAGGAAATATTTTTTCAAACAGAAGATGACCCATTCAGAGAAAATGCAGGAGACAATCCATTTTAAAAATGGAAAAAGCAGTAGAGTGTCTTTAGTGTATTTTAAAAGAAAAATGGAGAAAGCAAGAAGAAAAATACGTGCCACTCACCATAGTTATACCTGGATACATGACATATCTTAACTTATTTTGATAAGAGGATCTACTGTGGTTCTTGTTTTTTTTTTAAACATAGGAGTCTGAAGATATGCAACACAGCAGTATATACTTACAATTTAAATAACCACGAAATGAACAATGATATGGCTTAGCAAACCACTCAGCAACAACAAAAATACATTTAAAAATACTTTCAATGTCATTAGCAAATTATCTGAAAATGATGCTATGTGTTTATGAATAAATACATATTTTTGTTTAAACACTATTGTGCAATTCTGGTTAATGAGTTAATTAAAAAAACTTTCCATCATGGGATTTTGATGAACAAAAAGTCAGATGATGTATACAAACAAAAATTTCATCAGCTCTAGAATATTATTTGCATTGAAAGTGGACAAGAAAAGCAGAGATGTGACTTAAAAAAAATAAAACCCAGGAGAAGAATGCTATGCCATTTCACTTGCATGCTAAAGCACAATATATGTACACAAGAAGCATGTAATACAAAGCCAATTGGAAGGATACATGCACTAATAATTCAACAAGAAAGCACGGACAAACAGAAAAATAACCTAAATTGCAGCAAATTTGACTTACAGATGTTCCCATTCTCTACATGGAAAAGAAACAAATATGTAATGTATTACTTGACACAGGGGCATATATTTTCAATATATAGCAAATGAAATAAACTTCAAGTTTCTATATTTTAAAAACCAAACTATCATAGTAACTCCTGTTTAAGGTTGACACTCCCATTAAACCTAGATATGGCTAGGCATTTTAATATACTTTTTACTTCTGGAAATTACTGAAGAAGCCAATCATGACTGATCCAAAAACCAGTATATTTATTTTCTCAAGGTATGAATTATTTTTGTTTCTAGAGACAAGTCCCCAAATTTCAGGCTACATGACACCTTAATGGGTACCTATGTTTTTGGTGGACTTTAGGTAGGGAAAATTACCATAAATATTCTTAAAATATCATATGAGTCTGACTATTCATTATCTAGGTCTTACTTAAAAGCAAACACTTTGAAAACAATGTCATTTTCTCAAGATTAAATCTAACATGATCCATAATTTAACATTATGGATCCAATTTTGTATGTCAAGAATGGATCTCTGTGAATTGGCTGGGAACTTGCTTTCTGTCTGTCCTAAACTGGATCATATTCCTTCCATAATGAGTTTTTCTCCCTTGAAAACTGAAATGGTACCACACTATCTCCTAGATACCTGAAAAACCATAAATATTGTGTTCAAGAAAGGGAAAGTCACTATGTGCTACCCGGTGAGAAAGGAAGGATGTGGGGGCAAGGCAGCATGAATCATCACCTCTTTCTTGTCCCCCTCAGAAAAGTACCTGACCATATTATTTTTGGATATACGAATTTGTAAAATTAAATTGCTTGCTTTTTTATTGTTGCCTGATATTTATGTATATTCAAATACACAAATGAAAAAGCTGCTGATTTTCTCAGAGGAAGCAATACTATCTTTCCAAAGGCACACACAATTAATTTCCTTGATCAATATACTTAAATTTGCAGGTGCAAATAACAGAGGTTGCAATGTTGTAAGTTGTTATGGACGTGAGAGCTTCTACGCCTTCAAGAAAGTCAATTTCCATAACTCTTTTATTATTCATAAATAGAATAAGTAATTCATGCTTATGAAAAAGTGTTATAAGCAATTAACATAATGTGATTTTATGTTAGCATCACTGTGTCCTTCAATTTATAATCAAAGCACTGGGCTTTTTTCTACTTATTTTGTTATTCATTTGATTGATGCTGCCTTTCTGTGCAGATATTACTTTGTTTACATCACCATCTGGTGGTTGTAGAGATATCTGTTATTTGTACTACTGTGCAAATAGTTAGGTAGGATAACCTGAGAAGGACAACGAAGCCAGTCACCCAGCTGGCTTTCATGCATAAGGGAGGCCTAGAACTAACATTCTCCTGTTTTCGAGGCCACTACCATAGCTATTAAACCAAGCAATGGTTACTTTATTTTAAATGTCATGTGAATCATATGTTTTGTAAAGTAAGCAAAGACATGAAAAGCCTACAGAATTATATAAATACAGACACTGTATTGAGCATGTCTGAAAGTATGAGTGCCAGTAGTGGGATTCAAGTTTTTTTACTACCAGTTCTGTGGGCATGGCTTGGTGGGCATGGCAGGGGAAGGATATTGTAAAATCTACAGTCAGAGGTGGCATTTGCTGGTTCTCCGAACTACTCAAAATTTACGCTATCGGTTCTACAGAACTTGTCAGAACCTGCTGAATATCCCCTCTGATGAGTGTCCATATCTGTATGTACTAAGAATGTGAAATTCAGGAATTGAAAAAAATGCTAATGGTCTGTGGTTGTTCATCCAGAGCTGCAGTTCTTCAATACAAGTTATGAGCCTGCACAGAGCTATGTCCAAAAATTTCTAGAACTAGTCATCACCAGACAATAAAGAAAGAACAGTTCTTCTAAAAGTTGCATTTCTATGGAACATAGATCCAATTTATAGCGCTGACTGAAGATAATGGGCTAGGTTTGCATGGCTGGCCAGCACAATTTGGTCAGAGAATAATCTGAAAGAAAGTTATTATATTAAGTGCAGTCAGAAAGTTTGGTCAGTTTTAGCAAAGCCTGATGAATACTATTATACATTTGGAGAAATCCTGTATAGAAAAATTATGCCCTTTAGATGGAACTTGGATGGTCAAGAATAAAGTCTGGTCTTACAAAAATGGTGCTGTACAGTCCAAGCAAAAAATTAGAGAAGGAAACCATTTTCCAATGGTTTGAGAGACCAGAAAAATACTAGACAGAATAATGATCTGATTTAAGTGAAAGATCAGTGCTTTCAGAAGAAAATAAACATATGGTAAAAAAAACATGTAAAAATGATGTTATGGTTATCAAAAAAGCTACCTTCTATGAATGAAGGCAAATTTGGGTGGATGGGGGAAAGTTTGGGATCAAAAGCATACAAAGAGACAGACTTTAGGTTAGGCAGAAGCAGAGGAGAGACATGTGTTGGCCTTTTGTGAAACATTTTGATAAGGGGTTAAAAAAAAAAGAACTTCTTGTTGAAAGAAAAAGAAAAGGGATGAAATGGAAATGCAGTATAGTGTTATTAAAGATAGAGCCCATCTCTACTGTTTGAAGTGCAAGAGCCAGTATTTCAACGGATAGTGGTGTTTTTGGGCAAATATTTGCTGCATTTCGGATTGCCCCAGTGAAATTTGCCATGAACAATTGGTGAAGGAGACAGTTTCCATTTGGTCAAGTTAAATTGCGAGAACATTGTTACTTTGTGTCCTATGGATTGCTAGAACAACAATGGAATGACAAACACCGTAATGTCAAGCCTGGAATATAAAATTTAAATCACAAGAACCACCGTTTCCTAAATCTCCAATATAATCTGGAGAATTTAGTTATAGAGAAGGTCTTAGAGAACTCATAATGCTGGTAAGGAGTATCAAATTGGTTGATGGCTTGTGACGTTTCATATCTGGACTAAATGCCTTAGATACAGAGAGCTCAGAGATATGCAACCCATCCATAGAGGTACCGGTAGCTAGGACATATGATTGGAAGAAAGATTAATTTGTCTGCAATTAACCACTTGTGGAAGGTCTTCTTAACATAGGAGAGAAACTTGTCTTATGCCTACTGTATGTCCAAAATAGGAACAGAGGTAGATCAATAGGGGAAACATCAGAAGAAGATCAAAATAGACATGTGAGTCACATCCATTGTATGATGTAATAATCGGTGAGTAATGAAGGCTGTGACTCTTATTAGGGGAGCAATCTTGTGTACTGTATATGGACAAACTGTTCTGATAGTTAAAATGAAATTATATCAGTTAGTTGCACAAAACATGAGGAAGGCAAGGAAGGGTTCAATCACCCAACTCAGTAGGTTCTAGAAAACTCCACATGAGGCTCTGCGCAAGTGCATAACCCACTGCTATGAATTAAGAATTATCATATAGAACGTTAGTGAAAAGAAGGATGTGTAACAAAAAGGAAAATAGAAGAGTTTACACTTTCAGCATTGAAATTGTGATTGAGCAGCATTCACAAACCTGGAACTCATCTATTCTTAATAATTTTTTCTATTCCTTAAATAACTACTTACGGTTTCATACTGAAGATATCTTTGTAGCCTGGTGCACATGCTTCTTTATTTTTATGCTTTTCAGATATAAGCTTCTCTTTTGTCCAAGTCATCTGTACTTTTTCTGGGGCAGCAATAGCTGTCTGTAATTTAACCATTCCTGTTCCATGGGATGCCGTGTTTCTGTCATGGATTAACTGAGCCTGGCCAAAGATAAGCAAACAAAGTAAAGATCAGCATTTTTGGCATGTCAGCTAATTCAAAACAGGTAGAGGTCTGTTCTTATAGAATGTACTGCTTGGGAATTAAAACTGGATTTTAAACTTGCAATAACCATTCGGTATCTTGATTCCCCAATTGAAAGGTAATTTATACATATAATAATGTATAATTAAAATGCTAAATCTGGGTTTTTCTAAAAATAGTGTGAAATTCATTCTTCCATGTTGTTGCAGAGGATGCAATAGTATTGCGGCTTGACAAACTATATGCGCATATAATATAATTTCAATATACACGAAAAGTCCATGCAAAATAGCTTTGAGAAGACAAAATAATAATTTGCACATACATGCATATATGCTTTCCAAAGAGTTTATATGTTTATCTTGCAAAAATATTATCTATTCCCACCTATCACATAAATAATTGGGACAGTTGCTGTCATAGTCACATGATATGAACAGTTAGTATTACAGTATTGATAATATATAGCCTCTTTTACAAAATTCAAATTGACGTGTATATCTAAAAATCAGGAGTTTCTTACTTGTTTTATCACTATTGTTGTATCACTATTGATACAACTATAATGATATCAATATGAATAATAACTAGGTATTCTATTTCAATCACGTGGGAATTGACCTCGAAATAAAAAAATGGACTTACAATCAAAAGATTTACTGTTCAGTATTGGAAACACAAACATATGTTTTACCTATTCAGCAGTTTGTAGAATTGATTAATGTAGACTAAAGGATGACTGCAAAAAAATCAGGGCCTCAATTTATTTCAGTGTATCTCTTTAAATATACATTTTTCATGTGTATATTTTTAGCTTTTTATAACAGTGTATTATTTCTTTACATTCTGTTAAAAAACTTAAATAACCAATTATAAATCAATATTTAACTTAAATTTAAATTATATTTTTAATTATTTATATTTGCATATATATATTTACACAAATGTAGGATCTTGCATGATTTTATTATTAGCATTTTTTCTTCGGAATTATTAATGTATTTAAAAATGGACTCAAAAACAGAAAATTATTATTATTCCTTGTGCTGCTAAAGAGTTTGGCCTGCCAGCCAAATAATTATAGGCTGACGAAATTTGGGGTTTTTAGTCTGAAGAAAAGATGACTGAGGTTCAGATAGATAAAGGGAAGGTAGAGCAAGGTGGCTAATAATTATTTTGCACAGAAACGAGGGTCAGAAATAACTCTAAACTTCTTATTTTATGTTTCTGTAATTCTATCTTTTAGTGAGCAAAGGAGTGCAATCAATCCTTCTTTATCACTGGCTTTTCCTCAATCCTTCTTTATCACTGGCTTTTCCTCTGGATGGCACTACTTTGCTTAACATCATGCATATTTTAAAATCTGGCTATATTCTATTAGAGTGGATTCTTCTTCGTACAATTTGTATGTTAAATATATGCCAGGTTTCAAAGGTTGACATCTTTCTGAAGATCTTTAAAAGGCTTTTTGATCATCCCAAACAAGCAAGGATATGTGGGAAAGGCACAAATGGGAGCACACAGAAATACAGAGGTTGACTGGCTGCTTCCTTCCTTCCTTCCTTCCTTCCTTCCTTCCTTCCTTCCTTCCTTCCTTCCTTCCTTCCTTCCAAGGAAGGATGATAGCATTTCTTTTCTTTTCTCTCTGCCACACCAACCTGAACAGGCTACCCTGAGGCAATATTCAAAGTATCACCAAGAGTGTCCTGCAGTGCAGCATGTACCATGAAAGCCTGAAAACTGGACTATAAGATAAGTTAGTAGGCACAAGTATGAATTAATGAAAAAATAAACACAGGTATGATATAGTCACACCAAGAATTTTTTTTTTTTCCGTTCCCAGCGCTCTTCAATCAAGTGCTATGCAGTTATAACGAGAAGTGTAATGAGTCATTTCCCTGTCATTGCATTCAATTATATTATATTATTTAAAGTTTTGGTGAAAACGAAGTATAAATTACCTCAGATGCTAGAGGACAGGTACATCACGATCTGAAAATCTTTCACATGAAACAATGGCTTTAAAGCACAATACATGAAACATAGAAAAGAGATGGTATCTACTAAATCCTACTTTGGATATATTTTTTGTTACTCTTTTAAACACACATTGACACAGAACCTGGTAAAGGTTAACTACAAAAACAATATTCTATGTTGTTATGAACTAAGGATTTGCCCACACTTGAAGTGCCACTTTTTCATGTACTGTACTATAGCAAATTTCTTCTGAATTTAAAATTCAAAAATGAAAGTATAGCCAATGCCTTTTATTAAATTAAGAAAAGATGAAATGAGAAGTGTCAGTTTGTAGCCAATAAAGTATGTTTAAATTCATTTAATTTCAGATGAGACTAATCAAGTGATCTAGTGACAGATTTCTAATTTCAAAATTTGTAATTTTACAAAATAAAGAGTAGATGGTGATGTGAACTCTTAATGGGAAATATAGAACATACCTATGCAAATTCCTGCTTTTCCTCCTACTTTCTGGGTTTTAAATGTTCTTCTTTTTTTTAAATAAAGTTTTATTTGGGTTCTCACACACAAAATACAAGTAAAGCATCTTTCTTGAAAATAGCACGGTCCCGGGTTGAATTTCTTTATACAGACACAAAACTCAATGTCATGCTACTTTTTGTATTCTATTCCATATCTTATACTATTTTACATTTTCTATATAGTTTTTCCCTTCTTTTAACTTTCTCAATTTTATTTTGATTATCTCATCTCAATTCAAATCATTGTATTTATACTTTTGTCTGTTCTG
>BHFT01037529.1:0-28553 GCA_004320025.1 Laticauda laticaudata
TGCAGGCATACTATTTCTAATTTCTGTTTGGCTAATCTAGATAGTATCTGTTTCCTTTTAATGGGTGAGTTTAGACCCATTTATTTTTAATGATAATAGCTTCGTTTCTGTTTCCATCTTTCTACTTGTGGGATACTATCTGTCTTCTGTTAATTCTAGTCTCTCTTTATGGGCATGTTCTTAATCTTATTCCTTCTGTCTCCTCCTTGTTCTCTCCTTCTTGTTCTAGGCCTCCTATATCTTGCTGTTGTTCTTCTTGGCTTTTTGTCTCTAGCTCCTCTCTACCACTGCTTTCTTCTTCTGTTCTTCCAACCTACTCATAGAAACCTTGTGCCTTGTCTAAGTTATTTATCCTGATCCACTTTTCCTGCCATGTTACCAACAAGTCTTCTGGAATTAATCATTGAAACATTATGTTCTTCTGGATACGTTGTGTTTGCCAAAAACTTATAGTCTTTTCTCTGTTCATGCACCTTCTTAGGAACCTGCTTCAGGGTTTGCACTTCTTTATCTTTATAAACCAATGGTTCTTCTCGCGTTATCTTGTATATTATGTTACGTACTTGTTTCCTGATAAATCACATGTGGACTTCCCTGGGTAACCTGTTACATCAAGCCTAACTTGTTTGAACTCTATAGGCCTCGTCGATTTCTAGCAGGATCTCTTGGGTCTCGCTTTGTAAAGCTGGCACAAGTAATTCTGCCATAAGCACATTCAGATCTTCATCTCGACTTTCAAAGATATTTTGAAACCTCATGTAATAGGCAACACGGTCCATCTCTAGGCGGATAATCTGTTCTTCTAATCTTTTATTTATTATCATCATCCTGTTGTCCATTAGTTCCAGTTTCTTTTCATTCTGCATTGTTCTAAGTTCCACCAAGCCTATTTTGTTATCTTTAAAGTTTACAGTTCATGCACCTCACTCAAAGATTTCCTTTTCTTTTCTCCCCAATCTCACCAATTCAGTCCAAACCATTTTCCACTCTCCTCCCTTCCGCTTTGTCTTTCTACTAGTCCCTCCACGTCTCTCTCTTTATGACTCCACTCATATCTTATCTGTTTCTTTCCAATCCTCCTTTGTCATCTCTTTCAGCCCATTCTCTGCCAAATTTTCTTCTTCTCCTCTCCCATTAATGTCCTGCCATCTCCTTCCACTTGAAAATTGCTCAGTCACTCCTTTCTCCATATCTCGCCTTTCTCGCCTCTGTCATCCCAACTTTCCTTCTGATCCTTGCAACGTCTCTCCACTTCCACTTTACCTCCTCCTTCCTTCCAATATTTTCTTTTCTTTCCTTTGTATCACTCTCACGTCCCGATCGGATTTCACTTTCTCCTTCTCCACTCACCCTGTTGGTCTTGAATTGCCGTCCATCCAAGAAGCAGAGAGAAGTCAATCATCTCTCCCTTATCACCTTTTCACCACCTCCTCCTCTGGCTTCCCTGAATTTTCTTCTTCTCCCACCAGTTCTTGTCTTATTTCAATCTCCACCTTTCAGTTTCCTAAAACTATTCACTTCTAATATATATATCCATTCTTATATCCATTCTCCTTCAGTTTCTTTCCATTTGTAAACAGTGCTGAATCACAGCTCTTTCTTACTGTCTTTCCACCTGTACTATGGGATTATCCCCCCCCTCACCAGAGCTCTTTTTTCCTTGGAAACAAGTTCAAAGTTACTTTTGGCAAATCATCACAGTTGCAACTTTGGGATTTTAATTTCAATTACACTTTATATTGATAATCTTCTCACTTCCTCCTCATTCATGATTCAGCCATGGCCTCGGGTCTGCCATAATAAAATGACAGACACTTTCACTTCGGGTTTTCAGGGGTTTCCTGTCTTGCCAGCTGGCAATCGTGTTTTGCCTTCCCATCTTCCAGGCTTCCCCTCTTCTCTGCTTGGCTCTCCAGGCTCCTCATGCCCCAAAAGGTCCCCAAAAGTGAAAAAAACAGGATCTAGAGATGGAGACCACTCTCCCTTCATCCTTTCACTGAGGCATCACCACCGGAAGTTCTGGTTTATAACAATGTTAAGCCAGATCATGAATGTATACATTTACTGCATAGACGTCTGGAAATTAACTGAAACATTAATTTCAAAATGCTGAAACAAACTGTTAAATTGTCAGAGGGAGTAAAATTAAAACCTTGTAGCAAGTACTTAAACTGCAATGCCTGTAGTTAGGAGAAAGCAAGGTTACTCCAAAAACAGACTGAATGGGCTTAAGACCTCAAAGAACTTTAGAGGTTTGTGTTTGCTGACATAACTGGTCTAAAGAAACCCAGTTTGTGAGGTCCTGCTATATTTTCGAGTATAGTGGATCATTACTCATGGTTACTTGTTTCTGGTATTTAATGAAACAAAAACAGATACATTTCAACAATTCTTTTAATTGGCCAACGGTTTTTGCAGAAAGAGAAAATGAGAACATAAGTACATAACTTTAGTTTTTACATAAAACGGAACTAAGTTTATTAAATAGATTCCAAATGATGTTTGAAATTGGCTGGTATTGAACATAAGTGTTCTGCACCCTTAGCAGCCACAAACATTAATTCTTTTATAGAATGGAAGAGGGCAAACATTCAAGATGGCTCGCACCTATGTTATTTGATTCAGATTTGCCTGAAACACTGTGGGGTGATAGCCATAATGCTGTAGCAACCGTGTGGTTAAAACAATGTGGTGAACAGAAACAACTGTAAATTGCCATTCATTTGTTGGCATGGCAGAAAATCCAAATTAAGTTATCTACACACATTTGGAGCTCCAGCATGGGTGCATAATTCCCTCACAAGTAAGACTGAAAGGCAATCATAGAGCTGGAAAATTATTTTTCATAGGTTACGAGGCCAACAATTAGATCGTTTCAGATCTGGGATCCAGGCACAGCTATATTTACTGTAGCGCTAATGCTAAATTTTCTTGAGCAACGTTGGTGGAATTAACTAGAAAGGATATCCAACATAATGTAGTTATCTATACCCACAATAGTCCTAATGAATGAGATAGTTAAACCATCAATAGCCATCAAACAGGAAGAATAGGCAAGGAAGGAGGTAGAAAAGGAGCTGGTGAACAGGAAGTCTACCAGTAAGCCTGAGTTGCTTAGACATTCAACCCGTGTAACATGACCACCAGATAGATATCAATCAAGTCTGGTATGGCCAAGTAGAATACAGTTTCCTAAGAACTTATAATGAACTGAAACTGATCGCTGCTAAGGGAATCAGGCTGTTTGGCAGAAGCAATGGATAAGGAAGCTGAAAATCTTTACAAAGTTTAAAGGTGATAGTGAAATGTCAGGTTTACCAATAGATAAAGCAATGCCTAGGGTGTAAATGGATTTATAAAAAAAGACGTGTGGATGGATATTATCCATGAAAGCCAGCGTTAGTAGCAACAAGGAATTCAATGTCAGTCAAACAACTACAAATGAGTTTTGGCACTAGTCTGAAGGCTTCACATTACAAGAGCAAATTAGTGTGGGCAGCTAAAAAATAAAGACACATACACCATTTAGATGTGGAGACAGCAATGATATTCATGCAGCCAATTGCAAGACATACTATAATAATTAAAAGAAGCCTTTGGATAAAAACTGACAAAAACACTGATGTGCTGGAGATTAAAAAAGAGTCTATATGGCTTGAAGCAGTCAGGCTATTAATGGAAACCAGTGGCATGGTGAAAGGAATTAACAAAGATAGGTTTTGTTGCTGGAATGGCTTGATCCATCTGTTTTTATTCAAAAGGAAAGTGATGGTGTCAATTCATTGTTGCTATTGTTTATTTTTGACAAAGCATTAATCTAAGACTGAGCAAAAGCTACTCGAGATTATTTCCACTGTTAGAGAGAAAATTTAAACCATAAAACATTTAAAAGAGATGAAACAGTATCTTGGTTTAAAAATAGATAAAACTAGGGGAGGCTACAAATCTCACAGGTAGCATAAAATTAACCAATTACTGAAAACCTTTAAAAGGAAACTTTGTAAACTGGCAAAACACCGCAATCGAGCCAGGAGTTTAGTCACAGTGATGTGCAAAATCCTGTTTTTGATCAGGAGAATATTTATCCAACTTTAATTGGTAGTTTATCCTTCTCAGTAATTGGTCTAAGCCAGACATAGCATATGGTGTTAACCAATTAATCAGTTTTTACCACTGAGCCTACCTGAAAGGACAGGCAAAGCTGCTAAATGTGTGTTGAGATATCTAAACAAACAATGCATTTATGCATTATAATTTGGAGCCTAAGGATGAACTAAGTTTAACTGCATAAACAGCGATTGCTACAGACGTACCACATGTTGTTGAGGTTAATTCCCTGTTAGGAGAATGAGTGCGCAGTACATGGAGACGTATTGAGGAGTAGTGTTTGAATATACACATACACACACAGATACACTGTATAGTAAATGTAAGGGTTTTTTACTTCCACAGAAAGGTATTAAGCACAGTTCCAAATAGGCAGTCCAAAGTCATTCACAGTTAAATCCAGTCAGCTTTTCAATCCAGGGATAATCCAAAATTATCAAGTCCAGTGTCAAAAAAAGTTCAGTAACAGACCTTACATTAAGCCCATGTCACAACTGCCACCAACGGATGGAAAGAGGATGTAAAGACGGAGAGAAAACACTTGCCATCTGTTTGGTTAATGCAATTCATGTCCGTTCTGTACTCACGTGCTCCTTTTTCATCCTCCTCTAATCCCGTCAGCATGCATTGACTGAGGTTTCCATCTGCTCAAAAAATTTTGAGCTGCTCAAAACTATTTGAGTGAAAATGTATCCAACGCGTCCGTTTCTGCATACGCAACGCATACGGGGAGACATCTGTTCTACATCCGTCGTCCATCCATTACGTGTCCGCTAGTATCCGCTAGGCATCGCTGCAAAATCCATCAACCTAAATCTGCTCCAGCGGAAAACGGACACAGGGAGAAAGCGAAGACGGATGCGAATGGACACAAAGCATTACGTAAGCACAGATGGAGAAAGCAATGAAAAGCAGGAAAGCAGCTCGCAAAGAAAGTATTTAAAATGGGAAAAAACGTTCGCAGAGGCGGACTTATTTGGATATTAAGGATGTTCTAAGAGGATGCCTAGAGGGATGCAAAAGGATACCTAGTGGAAAGACCTTATAATGCCGTAATAAAAAGGGGGAGGAACTCACTGATATCATTTTCAGTCCAGCAGCCTGCTGTGCAGACCTCCTTCAAGCCTCATCCTGCCTCTGCTCCTTGCACAGCATCCATGGACTGTCCACCATGGATGTAAAACAGTCCTTTTAGTAGCACCATCATCTCCGTGCAACAGTGCGAAGCCAGTCTATCAGCTCTTTCAACTGTTCTTATGGGAAGAAAAGGAGGTGACGCAAGAGAGTGTCTGGGTCCAAAATGGATCGGGCGTAAGAGCAACGAGTACGGACTGTACAAAAGCTGGATGGTGAGGCTGCAGGAACGAAGACACCTTGTGCATTCCAGAACTTCATGAGGACATGCCTCAGCCATGTTTGAGGCGAAGTTGTCGGGCGGCTGACACAGCAGGTTGACTCAAGCCAAACACCAACTTCCGGCCCAGCCTGGACCACTGGCTTCAGGTGCACTGACCTCTGCGCACCTGGCCTAGGGACCACCTACAGGAGGCATGCACTACGGCTGGAGTGTGCCACGCAACACCATCAGCATTGTGGGTTCAGAGAACTGTGCAGGCCCATCATCGAGCGAGATACCTGAGGAGGCTCCTCCATGCCCCTCCTCCACTGAAGAAGTCATGGAAGAAAGGTTGCAAAGAGCAGTGGTATGCAGAAGTGAACTTCCCCACATCGTTGGAGCATAGATGGCAAAGCACGTGGCCTGCAAAAGCTCCAGCCAAGTCGGTGGTCCAATTATTTCAATTTACAAGGGTTTTCTTCAGCATTATCCTCTTGCCATGGTCGGAATGCCTGACTACATAGATTTCTGTTCATCGATGCTTCGAGCAGACGGGTCAACTTCAGTTGCCCAGGTATACAACGCCCAGTGACCCTCAGAGGAGGGGCTGGAACACACCTCATCATGGGCTTCCCAGATCAGACCCTCTGCCAATGCACACGAAGATGGTGCCCTACTTTCATCATGGGGGAGTGATGCTTCTCCTCGAACTACCTCAATGAAGCCCTACACTTCCAGACTCCTCACGTCCGTGAAGACCAGATCTTCAACTACAGGCTGTCCAGGCAAGAGCGGGTGGTGGGACAACCGCCTTGGCATCGCTGGCGCAACAGTTTCCAGGTTATTTTTCTCACCACCATGCAGCAATCGCCCAGAGACCGTGAGGAGGAATCGTGGAAGCTTGCCTGTCTCCTGCACAAATCTCATGCGCACTCGCTAACCCAGTCTTCGCAGAACAGGCTCGTGACCTCCAATCAAGCAATGGGGACATGGAGCCTGGAATGGAGGCAAGGGTGAAAAACTGATAGACACTAAGGATTGCCAGGCCTCAAAAGAGCTTACGTGAAGGGAAGAAAGCAGGCGCAACCTCCTGAAACACTGTGCAACTCCCCAGCTGCGAGCAGTGGAGTGGGCAAGACAGGATGATAGAGTGATTAATGGACGTGCTTCTTCAGCCTGTCTCATCACAACGGATTGGAATTGGCCATGTTATGTTGGTGGGCCTACAATGAACAGGGCATTTAATAAATGAAGTTGTGGTTTATGTTGAATGTGTTGATCAATGACTACATTTGTTTATTCATAATAAAGAGCCAAAGGTGTGGCACCTGGAGTGACATACAGTGCCCTCACTATGCTTGCACTGGAGGCATTATTTATCCCACAGCTATTACCTATCCCAAAGGTATCCCTGCCATCCCACAGCTATTTACTCATCCCAAAAGGTATCCTGCCCATCCTACTGCTATCCCGCACGGGCATCCCACAAGCATGCAAAAAGGGCTTAAACCATTTCTAAAAGTTTCAAGAAGAACTTTAATTTGAACTAAAAATAAATGAAACCAGTGTATGAAGCATCAGATAATTTTCTTATATAACAAGCTTAAAAGAAAAATGACCCAACGTCAATGTCCAAAAGCAAACAATAACAGTCCAACAAGGTAGCCACCCAGCTCTCTGGCACTTCTTCTTTGGTCACTTCTGAGGCGTGTCAGTCTCAGGGTGAAGGGTCAGGTGCTGTTGGAGTGGCCCTGCTGCTGGAGGTGGTTGAGCCACCACTGGGGTGCCTGGCCCGAGAGGACCACCGTTGAATTGGTGTGTTGAAGGAGCTCTCAGACAGCTGGCTCAGCCCCGTGATGTTGAGAGCCCCTTCCTGCCATGACATGGGTGTCAGCCCATACCGATGACAGATGTACTGAGGCTGGGCTTGCTGTGGGGTGGAGGAAGGAGCAGTGGTAGCTGGGGCTGTCTGGTCTGCAAGCTGGGTTGAGGACTGCATCGGTGGCATGGGTGGCATCTGTGGCGTGGCCTGGCATCGGTTGCTGTGGTGTCATCGTGTCATCAGTCGGCACCGGTGGCGTCTGATGTACCTGTGCCTGGCTGGGAAGGCTGCTGTGCTGCTTCGACCTCGCTGGTAGCCCGTAGCCTTCGGGTAGGGGAGGGCTTGTGGAACAGCGGTGAAGGGCAGTGCCATCACCTGGGGTGTGAGGAGCAGGCCTGGACTGGTGGGAGCAGGTTCAATCTTGGTCTTGGAGGTTTGTGAAGAGATACCAGATTTACCTGTAACTGGGGTTCTGACATGTTCATAGAAGGGTCTGGTTGGACTTAAGGTGAGGAAGGGCTTGCGGTTGGAGGATGGGGCGTCGGTGGTGGTACCAGCATGAGAGAGGAAGATCTACGCTGCCTCCTCGATGGTGTCTGCGTTATCTCCAGCAGGACAGTGTGGCTCTGCCCCACCGGTCTGCCTCTCTGCTTTTCTGTGGAGTTGGAAGCTGGGGTTGGATGCGGGTTGGGCTGTGGTGGAAGTGCCTCTCTCAGGACCAGGAGCACCAGCAGGACTGACGGTTGCCCAGCAGCACCAGCAGGACCAGGAGCAGCACAGCAGAGGCTAAGCACCAGCAGAAGCACCACCTCCAGAAGCAGCATCAAAGCAGAAGCCCAGCACCCGAAGAGCGACGCCCGGGCAGCAGAAGCCCCAGCAGAAGTAGACGTCAGGGCCAGGGGGTGGGAGGGTGGCCGTGACCCTCTTGCCAGGGCCTGGCATAGCAGATGGCAGAGGCTTTCCATTTTTCCCATGGTTGTTGGGCTTGCTGGCTGGCTGGCTGGCTGGCAAGCTGTGTCTGGACAGCAGGTCTTTCCTCTGAATTGTGCACCTGCTTGTGAGCTGCATTCCCCTTATAATCCGCGGGGCTGATGCAATGCATCCTCCGCCAACATTCGCAGTGAATGCTAGTGCATCCTCCTAGTATCCGCTAGGCATGCCGCTAGGCATACCGCTAAGGCTTTTCCGCTCGTGCTTCCGCCTTGCATTCACTCAGCATCGCTCTGCATCCGCCTCTTTCCGTTCCACATCCGCTTTGGATGTGCTCCCACCGGCAAGCCTTGCAGATTTGACCATCCGCTTCCATCCACTTCAATCTGGTAGGCTTCGTGGAGCAATCCACTTTCCATCTGCCCTACGTCTTTCCCCCCGTGTCGTTCCTTTCCATGTTGTTCGCCTGCTTTTGCCAATTCAGGACACTTTTGCAGAGTGGATAACAACGGATGGAAACATTTTGCTCGTTCCGCTATGTCTTTTTTAACAAACGTTTTGCATCCTCGGCCAGTGTGACAGGGCCTTTAATCCATAATATCAGTCCAATTAGGAAAATGGAGCAACGGCACAATACTTCCACAGAAAGAAACAGAGAAATACACTCACACTCTCTTTTCTGAGACTCAGACAAAACAAAATCAGGTTTCTGGCTCCATCTTAATGGCCGTTTGGGAGACCACACCTAATTACAGTTTTACATTTTCTTAAAGATAACAGTTTTTAAACATGTTTAATCTTCCGGTTTAATATATTTCTAACCCAAATACCATTAAGGTGACTTATATTTGCTAACACATGTAAATCAAACGTAAGTACTGTAAAGTATTATGAGGAAAGGTGTTGATTGGATGGCCGTGTATTCAACAAAAACATCTTAATGAACAACAATGGTGGGAGGATTCTCACTGTTTTGTCTCTGTTATTACAGTTTTCGTTTGTTATAAACAACTAATATTAGATATATGGAATTAATGTAAAGGCAGCTATTGTGTATGAAGACAACCAATCAGCATTTCAGATGGTTCCAATCTCGCTGTAAAGACAAGATCAAAACACATCGATCCTAAGATAATCTAAATGTGAGACAAGGTGTTCATGTATAAATGATTAACTGGAGTAACTGTAAATTCAGAAAAATAACTGCTGATGCACTTTTATGTATAGCCAAGGCACTGGTAAAAATAAGACTTCTGTAAAGAAATGGACTGAAACTGCGTAAAGTTTTTGTATATTGTCCTACCCAATGAGGGAGAATGTTAGGAATGTAGTTCACCTAACAGTCTGGTTGGAAATATATAAATCCAGGGTAGTAATTTAATAACTGTATCTTTAAGAGATGCTGTATTGTGATTGGGCTGAGGTTCTCCAATTGGCCTAAGAGGAGCCAGAAAACCTGGTTTCTTTTTTTCCTTGCACCTTCTTGTCTTTTGCCTTATGCCTGATCGTCCATTCTGCTTTGGATTGCTGTGCGTGTTTGTGATGTTGCAAACTCTGTTTACTGAACTTTGTTATAATACTTTGGCACTTCAATTTTGGATTATCCCTGGATCTGTATACTAACTGCTTTAACCACATTTGATTTGACTGTTTGGTTGGTCTTACATTTTACTATTGTGCTGGTTGTGTGTTATCTCATACACCACTCTCACTATGTTTCCCTGAGTGCACTCATTCTCCTAATGGGGAATACCTCAACAGTATGCACTAACCTCTAAGATTCAGATTTTGATCAACCTTCCCAAAAGCATTGTGGGAAGCAAAAGAAGTGTTCAGCAACTGTGCATATTAAGTATTAACTACTTAATACTTAAGTAGTATTAAGCAACTGTTAAGCAACTGTGCATATATGTCCTACACAAAAGAAATAACATTGTCAGCAGAGTAATAATTCAACTACCTTGAAGAAGGTATTTTATTTTTTTGCAAACATTTTTTCTTTATTCTAGAAAACAGTTGGCTGTATTATTGCCATATTAAGTACTTATACTTAACGTGGAGCAACTGATGTATTTCTTTAAATTATTATTTTAAAAATAAACAAACAACTGATTCAAATATGTTTGATTTTCTTTTCAGTTAAATTCTACCAGTATCATAAAGACATAAGTTTCATTTGTACCCAAGTGAAAAGATATGGTAATGTAGATTCTCTATATTTTCTTAGATGATCTACTATTTAGTAACAGTAATAGAGATGGAAGAGATCTTGGCGATCATCTCATCCAACCCCCTGCTCTTGCAGGAGACTTATACTATTTCTGATAAATAGCTGCCCAGTCTCTCCTTAAAAGGCTCCAGTAATGGGGCACCCACAACATCTGAAGGCAATTTGTTCCACTGTTGAACTGTTCTCACTGTTAGGAATGTTCTCCTTATGAGGTATATAATGAAAGAAATGAGATACGAAAGCCTAATAATCAACACACATTATTGTAACTGCACATATAACCTTGTGGCTTTACAAATAAAATGAATAAGAAAACTATCCTCATAATGGAAAGGTGTGAAAATAGTTTGCCACTCAAATTCACTGACTTTTCTTTAGCTATATGTATCCTCGCAGTAGCGTTGCAGTCATTTGGGAACCTGTTTACATTCTCTTTTTTTCCCCCAGAAAATATACAAAAAAAGCCCTAATTTAAAATAAACTATCATTTCATAATGGCCTACAATTACTTCCAAACTATGCCCTGTTCGGGCAGTGTTGATTTTAAGGGTTTAAAAAAAATCTACTGTAATAAGTAAAATGACCCCCCCCAAAAAACCCTCAAAATTATTGATGTATTAACATTAATCAATGCATCAATAATTAATTAATTAATTATAATATTAATTAATTAATTATAATAACATAAATAATTAATACATCAATAATTAATACATCAATAATACCCACAAAAAGGGTATTTCCTCTTTGTGGAAATTCTTTCTTAATGAATTATTTTTTCACATGACCCTTCTCACATTAGTTCTTATAATGAACATTTTTTTAAAAAAGTGAGATAAAACACTCTCTGATCTGCAGTTTTAAATATTGTGCATCCAAAATTGCTAGGTGTACAAGAACACTTTCCTTGCAGTGCTGACTTTAATTATAATGGCAATGTTATCAAATAATTATCCCCCTGGGTAAATTCAAAGAAGAAGAGATGTTGCTATTGAAATTTATTCTTTGAATAACTACTATCTATTGGCTTCTGGCTATACTTTGAATGACAATCACAGGTTAGAACAGAATTACAGACCAAGAAAAAAACTGTATAGATTACTTCACAACACTGTTGTACATCAGATTGGAAATTATTTTTTCAACTTGTAGAAATTTCAGGTCTGATGGATTGAATAGGAAAGCCTTTATGTAAAAGAAATAAAAACAAGTGTTTGTAGTTATTCCCAAGCACATACATCATAAGAGTGAATGCATATGTATGTGCATGTTTTGTCCATAAATGTCTATAGGCTAAGCTTTGCTTTTGACTAACAGTCATCTTTAATCTTTAGCACTAGAACAGCAATTGAATTCATTTATACTGGGCTTCAAAATCCTGACTATAGCATTCTTACTCTGAATCTGTGTGAAAGCCTTAGAATAGCTTTATTGTCACTTTGAATCAGCATACATTAAAGTGAAATTTCATTGCATACAGCAAGGAAGGGTCACCACCTCCAACATACACTACATAAACATGACTAACTAACTAACTAGCTAACTAACTAACTAAATAAATAAATAAATACAAAAATTATGCAAATACCTGCATATATTATGTGACACAGAGAAACAACACAGTCTAGTTCTGATGTATACATGTAAGACAAAGGTAAAAGTTCCCTTCGAACATATGTGCCAGTCATTTCTGGCTCTAGGGGGTGGTGCTCTTCTCCATTAAAAAGCCAAAGAGCCAGTGCTGTTCAAAGACATCTCTGTGGTCATATGGCCGGCATGACTAAACACCAAAGCACACAGAACACTGTTACCTTCCCACCAAAGTTGTCCCTATTTTTCTACTTGCATTTTTACAAGCTTTCGAACTGCTAGGTTGGCAGAAGCTGGGACAAGTAATGGGAGCTCACTCCACTATGTGGTGTTAGGGATTCGAACGTGGTGCTAGGGATTTCTGATCAACAAGCTCAGTGTCTTATCCATTGAGCCACCATGTCCCTCACATGTACACAGCATGAAAAATGAATTTTGTGAGTTTACCAGATGGATGGCATGGAGAATAAAGCTGTTACAAAATCTGATAGTCCTGCTAGAAATATTTTGAAACCCAGAGGGAAGCAATAGAAACAGACTGTAAAATGGGTGTGTGGAGCAGTGGTGGGATTCAATTTTTCTTTTATTACCGGTTCTGTGGGTGTGGCTTGGTGGGCGTGGCAGGGGAAGGATACTGTAAAATCTCCAGTCAGAGGTGGTATTTGCCGGTTCTCTGAACNGGGGAAGGATACTGTAAAATCTCCAGTCAGAGGTGGTATTTGCCGGTTCTCTGAACTACTCAAAATTTCTGCTACTACTCAAAATTTCAGTCCTCCAGGCTGGTCAGAACAAATTGAATACCACCTCTACTGTGTAGTCTCTAACAATGTTTTGAGCTCTAATCACATAGCACTTATAAGCAGTATCCTGAATACTGGGAAGTGAGCTTCCTATAATCTTCTCGGCTGTCCTTATAACTCTTTGTATGGACTTTCTATCTGAGGCACTGCTGCCACCAAACCAAACAATGATGCAGTTTGTTAAAATACTCTCAATTGTGCCTGTGTAAAAAGTGGTCAGGACAGAAGGAGAAAGATGTGTCTCCTTATCTGACACAGGGAATGCAGGTGCTGGTTTGCATGCTTCACTAAGGATGATGTGTGGAGAGATCAGTTCAGGTTGTTAGTCATCTGCACTCCCAGATACTTTATGCTATTGACCTTGATACTGACTGGAGTATGACTATGTCAGCTCTTTCTTAAATCTACAGTGATCTCCTTTGTTTTATTAACATTTAGAAACAGGTTACTTTTATTGCACCAGTCCACCAGAGCCTTCAACTTTTCCTTATAAGTATCTTCATTGTCGTCCCAGATAAGACTGCCATGTCATCCGCATACTTCACAATATGATTCGTAGCACCCCTAAATCAGGGGTAGGGAACTATGGTCCTTTTATGAGTTGTGGACTTCAAGTGGCTCAGGAATTCTGGGAGTTGATGTCCACAAGTCATAAAGGGGCCATAGTTCCCCACTCTGCCCTAAATGTATAAATACGTTGTTATATTACAAAATTTGGAGAATGGGATAGACCAACCATCAAAGCATTCAGTAGGTTCTAACCAGTTCTGGAGAACCTGTAGTGGAAATTTTGAGTAGTTCAGAGAACCGGCAAATACTACCTCTGACTGGCCCCATCCCCATTTATTCTCTGTTTCCTGAATCCCAGCTGATCAGCTGAGTCTTCTTTTGTTGCCCTGCACAGGAGAACAGATCTGGAAAGCAGGTTCGTGGGATGAGGAGGGAATGGAAATTTTACAGTAGCCTTCCCTCAGGAGTGGGAAGGGAGTGGAGATTTTGCAATAACCTTTCCCCAGGAGTGGGGAGGGAATGGAGATTTTGGAGTATCCTTCCCCTGCCACACTACCAAGCCATGCCCACCAAGCCACACCCACTGAGCCACGCCCACAGAACAAGTAGTAAAAAATTTTGAATCCCACCACTGCATCAAAGCATATGTAAAATCTAGAGGGCACCCCAGCCTGGCTTGCCTACAACAGTATTTTGAGTAACTACTCTGCCGTAAAAAATAAAGTGAATGACAGAGGCTGTAAAACTGTATTTGTTGGGCATTATTTTATTGTTTACAATATAGTTCTTGTGGTTGGAGTTATCTATCAGAAAAATGGCTGGTTCTTCATGAAGCAGAAGCGGGAAGACGTAGGATGCTTTTAAAGCAAAAAAAAACAATGGGAAGACATCAGTAATAAAGATTCACAGACAGGGAAAAATGAACAAGAGGCATTTAGTCCCAGCTTGAAGTCTCAAGTTAAGTAGTTTAATTGCCAGACTGCATTGTCTGGAAAAATAGGAAATCTTACCTAAATTAAAAGATTAGGGAAACTTTTTTCCTCATCAGGTGGCAACAAATAGAAGAAATGGAAGAGTCTGTTCAAGAGAGAATAAGAATAAAAGTGCTCTGTGGATGTTGTCAATATATATCCATTAAGTTTGCTTTAGCAAAATCTCCTTTTGCCTCTGTATTCAGTCCTACATTTCCATGGCAACTGGTCTCATCAATAGAAAAAAAGGATTTTTCTTTCTTTCTTTTTTTGGGTGGTCAGGGATGTGTCCAAATATATAAAAGCCATTTCAATTTGGGGCAATGCAATCCTCTTAAATCAGTGCAGCACACATAATAATTATACTTACCATTTTCCATAAATCTTCCTAAATCTATCATTCCATCATGAGAAGTCTGTATGTTCTCACTCTGTTACCCACCAGTGTCACTCCCTAAAGTCCTTTGAGCCGAAAAGGAGCATGAACACAGAACACTCAATGGCTTTAGATAAACATACCTAGAGAGTAGTTTTAATGTAGCTTTATTTATTTTTTCTTCTTTCTTCTCCATTGTTGTATTCACTAAACCTGGATCTAATCCAAAGAACCTAGAAGTATGGAACAGAGCATAGTATTTCATGTTGATCAGATTGGTTCTTATAATAGAATAACAGAATTGGAAGGGACCTTGGAGGTCTTTTAGTCCAACCCCCTGCTTAATCAGGAGATCTCATACCATTGAAGACAAATGACTGTCCAATCTCTTCTTAAAACATTTCAGTGATGGAGCGCCACAATTTCTGAAGGAAGCCATTCCACTGGTTAATTGTTCTAACTGTTAGGAAGCTTCTTGTTCGCTCTAGTTGCTTCTCTCCTTGGTTAATTTCTATCCTTTGTTTCTTGTCTTGCCTTCTGGTGCTATGGAAAATAAGTTGACTCCAAGAGAGAGAGAGAGAGAGAGAGAGAGAGAGAGAGAGAGAGANAGAGAGAGAGAGAGAGAGAGAGAGAGAGAGAGAGAGAAAAACAAGGTTTGAGTCCCAAGCTCTATGGGACAGGGTGAGTTCTTGTCTTCTTCTCAGCTCCTGCCAACCTAGCAGTTTGAAAGCATGCAAATGTGAGTAGATAAATAGGTACCACTACAATGAATCAGTATTCCAAGATGTCATGCTGTCCACATGACCACAGAAATGTCTTTGGATAGCATTGGCTCAATGGCCTTGAAAGGGACATGAGCACCACCCCCTACAGTCAGCAACAAGTAGTGGAATAAAATACACAGGGACTCCTTTTATGCACACAGACAGACACACACATCAAATAGGAAGATTCAGGTTGTACCTTACATTAATCATATCCAAATTTAGTAATATATAGAAAATATAGCTTGAGATTTGCAACCAACAGTAAGCCTCCTTACTAGAATTGATTTTAACCAGGACTATGAGGGATGGTGCCTGGAGATGTGATGAGATGTGATGAACTACTGTGAAGTGGAAGTTTCCCAGGAGGGAGGAAACACATGGTGGGGGGTTGCAACAAGAGGCAGCACAGCCTAGAGATGAATAAGACGTGGAAAAAGAGAGTCAGGATAGCCACTCCCTAAATTCTCCCAAGATATATCCATTAGATTTAGTTGGGCAATATTCTCTCTATTGTGTGCAAGCAATTAAAAAAATGCATTCCAGGGCTATAAGCTCATCTGGAAATTAAAAAAAAAAATTCTGAAAGCAAACAGTGGTATTTTACTTCCATACTACTGTCATTATATTGTCATCAAGAAATAAGTATTTTTTTAAAAATTTCCAGAGATATTTAAAGTATTGTAATAAGAAAAAACCCAAATAGATAAATGGTGTGCTAATTAAATAATTTTGTTTCTCTTCTGCTTATACTATAAAGTCATTGTTTAATATCACCCTCCTCCCCATTTATGTTTCTTTATAAGGTACCTAGATGCCATCAGTTTCAAACATGGTTGCTTCCTTTGGGAACTTTAAAGCACACATTAAAGTAGCTAATACTTAAAATAATTTCCCCCGAACAGTGACTGTTCTTTTGAGACGGCAATCAGTTATTATCAGCTTTTCAGTATTCAGCACCATTTAGCAGCCTCTAAAGGGTAAGAATTAAAGGAGATATAATGATTATGACAGCAACACTAACAAGACAATATCTTGCATTTTGGAGAGCCCCACATTTTTGACAAATGGAAATGAAAATATTAATTTGGCAGAGAGGCAGAGCAAAATAATTCTTAATGCAATATATGGAGAGGGACAAAAGAGACTAGGTCAGGTTGATGTAAACATTACTCTAAGTGTAATGTATACACTTGGGGAGTGTATAGACCTTGGGGAGAAGGTGCCCCAAAGATGGTTTCATTTCACTATTAATGTAGAGTCAGGCCAACTTCAGAATCAGATTTTTTTTTAATTTAGGAAATTTATATTGCCACCTATTCATATATATGATGGCAAATAAGAATATAAAAACCTATTCATATCAAGGTGGCAAATAAGAATATAAAAACCTCATATAAAACAATAAAATTCATAAAAGAGAGAATCGTATAATAAATTATTAAAATAAAATAATAAAATAACCCCCAGCCCCTCACTCCAGTGACAACTCATCACACGAGCCATTTAATGGGCTCTATCCCACTCTGCATTCCCCAGGCCTACTGGCAGAATCAGGTCTTCAGCGCCTTCTAGAAAAGTGTTAGAATAGGGGCCATTCTAATCTCTTATACAAACTAAGCAATGAAAGAGGCAATGTACACTGACAGAAAAGGGGTGTATACCTTTAAAGAGTAAAGACTAGCATGGTATGACCATCAGAGAAGAAGTGAGGAAACCTTGACTGAAAAGTACTGGTCATTATGGGAGCACACCCACAGTTTAATCAACCCAATCTACTTCACTAGGAAATGAAATAGAAGGAGATCCTCATACCAACTACTTTTTACTCCTTCAGTAAGGCAGGATATAAATGTTAAATAAATAAAAATAAGATACATGGTTAGAGCACGCTTTACTCCTATATGACCTGAGACTTTAACTTCCAAGATACCCAGCAGCATGGTCATTGCTGGAAAGAATTCTGGGAACTGGAGCCCATTATATCTGGAGGGAACCACTTTGTATACTGAGACTGAACGCTCCAAGCTCAAATAGCTCCTTAGGGACCCTTGGAACATTCCTTCAAAATAAATTACTTAAGAAATTTCTTAAGTTAGTAAAATGCACAGGGTAACCACACTGGAAGAAAACAATGTCTCCTAGACGTGCCGACTTGATTATTGAATAGATAGCAACATCAGGTATGTCCCAATGTTTTCCAAACAAATCGAACTTAACCTTGATGGAGCTGGCACCACCATGTCCTCCCAGACAGTAATAATCTGAGTACATTTCTTTCATTAGTTTACTATTGATTTTCACACTGAGAGAAAAAAAAAGAAGTCCATGTATATTAAACCATGATAAAAATCTTTTCTCTTATTATCTCTGCCCATTTATAATTATAAGAGGATGGAAGGGGAATGGAATTATGTTTCTGTAATTTCATCAAATATCACTACCTTATGTGAGTGTTTGGCTAGCACCTAAGTGTTACATTGTGTGAAGATATACAGTATGTAGTATAAATAGAAAGCTTGCAATATATATGTGTTTAAAAATTGTTACAACTGAAACAATTGTATTTTTCAGGGATACAAAAATGGTGCTAATTGCACCACAATGCTGTACATGTTCTTTTCAAAACTACAGCATGGGACAAGAGCTATTCCTCTAATTGTTGCAAAATTAGATTTTTACAAAAGCAAAAAGCAATCCTAAGGGTCATACATGGGGAAATTGCCCAGCGACAAGATGCTCAGAGAATATTCAGGCATCTCTTGGTGTGCAATTTCAAAGGAAAATGGCTATATAAATTTTAAAAAATGGCTGGACCTTCTGTCAAGGAATTTGAAATATTGGACATTTTAAGAAAAAATATAGCTGCTATGAAATGATAACTTGTTATTTGTCATTATTATCCCGAGTTTTGCTATGTAAGCAATCAAAAGAGAAGAAAATATTAACTTTTCTTTTAAAAAAGATCCTGAAATGACTACTTGAGGTTATATTTCTATATCTGCTCTTGATGAATATGTGAATTATTTATATTGTTCAATTTGCTTGACAAACATCACAACAAACGTAAAGTATGCCTGGGGGAAAAAGACTGCAAACAGTTTAAATAAAGTTTAATTATTAATTATTTTTCAGCAAGATTGCTCTAAAATCTTGATGGGCTGTTAACAGCAGAAAGTGAAAAATTGTCTCTACTGCCTTTTGTGGTAGATTCTCATAGAGCATCTTATTTACATTTGAAAAACATGCTGCTATCTCTATATGGGGCAATTTAGAAGGAAGCTCAAATCCATCCCCTTCAAGAGTCGAACTTGAGTCGATTTGTATGAAAAGAAAATCAAATTTCAGTTGCGGTTTCTTCAGCTTTTAAAACCCATAATATATTCCAATGCAGCAGGAAGAAGAGGAGGAGGGAGGGGGAGAAGGAGGAGGAGGTGGTAGTCTAGACTCTAGGCCAACTTGCCATAGCTGTGTTGCAATGGTCATCTCACTGCAGCCAACTCAATGCAAGACAACTTGCCATAGCTAACTCACCATGGGACAATTCCATGTGGGATAACTCAACACAGTAAAAAAATTTTTTTGACATTATAGATATCAGAAGAAACAATGTCAAATGTTTCTTTGACATTATTTTTGTTTTTGTCCATTTTCACAAAAATGGAAATAATGTTGAAGAAACAGTGATGGATAACATTCATCACATTGAGTTATCCTGCATGGAATTTTCGTATGGTGAGTTGTCCCACAGTGAGTTGGCTATGGGGAGATGGCATGGCAAGATGGCTATGGCAAGTTGGACATGGTAAGTTGGCCTAGAGGACCTCCTCCTCCTCCTTCTCCTCTCCTCCTCCTCCTCCTTCTCCTCCTCCTGGATTGAGATGGCTGTGGGGAATTGTCCCATTCTTGGAGGAGAAGGAGGAGAAGGAGGAGAAGGAGGAAGTAGAAGTGGAAGTGCAAGAGGAAGTGGAAGAAGAAGAAGAAGAAGAAGAAGAAGAAGAAGAAGAAGAAGAAGAAGAAGAAGAAGAAGAAGAAGAAATCATCACTTAGAGAAGGTCTGTGAAATTAATAAACTATTCAGAACTCTAAAAGGATCTTTAGATTCTGCTTAGGCTGAGTAAAACATCTCCTTGCTTCACATCTCCCTTTCCATATTACAGCAAAGCTTCATTTCTCTTTTCTTTTTTATAGCATATTTATGTTGTAGTATAGGAATAACTTATTTCTATGAAGCTGAACTAACAGTTCTTCCTTGCTGAAAAACAGATGGCTGTCCAATCAGAGGGATTGGAAGACATTTTTCTATGGCTTTGATTGTTGTACCATAAATGGTCTACTTTAGTGTCAAAGGTTGTAATATGGAAAATGGAGATTCATCTGTGCAAACAACTGAAAAAAACAAAGGAAAGGCATGGGGACTAGTGAAGAGGAAACAATCCATTAAAAAATTGCAGGTAGTGGTAGACCCATCCACACAGGAGCCAGCCAGGGAGACTCTACCAGAGAAGGATAAGAAGGAATGGTATGATTAGTCAGGTCTTGCATTGGTCACACTCAGGACTAAGCAACAGACTGTCTTTGTTGTCAACCCATTGTACCCTGGACTCAAATTTCTGTAGCTATCTCAAGAAATGGCTCAGAATGCAATGTGGAATTATTCTTAATATTCATTGAAAAAGTAGCTGAGTCCATCTAATGCAGGGGTGTCAAACTCAATTTCATTGAGGGCCGCATCAGGGCTGTGGTTGTTCTTGAGGGGCCAGGTGGGCATGGCCAACTGGGTGGGCATGGCCAGCTTGATGCCACTCCCCAAACTACTGGCATGTTTTTTCACATTGGTAGACCAGGCTGACGCCACACTGCCCTTATTTCTTCGCATTGGGTAGACCAGGCCAATGCCATGCTGGCCTGATCTTTCCTATTTGCACTGGGTAGACCGGGCCATAGCTACACTGGCCAGATCTTCACACTGGGTAGACAGGACTGATCTTTCTTCTTTGAATTGGGTAGAACAGAATGTCCACATGGGTTGGATCCGATCACATTGCAGGCCAGGTCCAGTCCATGGGATTGGAGTTTGACACCCCTGATGCAGTAGTGGGATTCAAATTTTTTTACTACTGGTTCTGTGGGTGTGACTTGGTGGGAGTGGCAAGGATACTGTAAAATCTCCAGACAGAGGTGGGATTTGCCAGGTCTCCAAACTACTCAAAATTTTCACTCCTGGTTTTCCAGAACTGGTCAGAACCTGCTGAATACCACCTCTACTCTGATCTAATGCTAGAGCCTAGCTCATACATATGGGACAAACTTTTCTTTCTGCTCCTTCTGCTTATTTTATAAAAAAAGATTTCCCTGCTTCTGTTAGCAAATGAGAAGTTTTATCCAAGGTTGATCCTATGATTAACCACAACAGTTCTATTGCTAATACTATCATCATGATGGCTGACATAGAGGTACCTCTGCCAGCATGCGAGAGGTCACCCGGAAGAGCCCCTCTGTGCATGTGTGCATCACCCACCCGACAGCTGATTGTCGGGTATCTGGCACACATGTGCAAGGGCCGGGGGTGCACGGGAGAGAGGCTCACGGGGAGATCGTGCACACATGCGAGGTGATCAGGAAGATCATGCCACATGCACAGAGACACATGGCGCATGGGGGGGCTGTGCGCATTGTCTTCTGGGTGCTGGCATGTGAGTGTGCATGCAAGTGTAATTTTCGGCACAGGAGCCCAAAAAGGTTAGCCACCATTGCACTATAACATAACTGCTGGAAACAGATACACACCCTGATGCCTCATTCTGAGGGCTCCTTAGAAGAGGGGTTCAGGATGGGTATGGCTCTGAAATCAGTGTTTGTTTCCTTAGAGATTCCCAGACTGA
Source organism: Laticauda laticaudata (assembly GCA_004320025.1). Taxonomy (NCBI): domain Eukaryota; kingdom Metazoa; phylum Chordata; class Lepidosauria; order Squamata; family Elapidae; genus Laticauda; species Laticauda laticaudata. The sequence goes on from BHFT01037529.1 coordinate 21,322, forward strand.
GTCCACAAAAGCTGTTGTGTTTCTAAGGCCTGATCAGGGAGTAGTAGAGATAAGATGGATAGATATGAGTAGCAGCAAAGTATTCAAACTTCTTTTTCTGAATTTATCTGTGCTGTTGTCAGTGTTGGTGTGGATAACATGCCAGTTGACTCTTTTAATGATCAACATTATTTTCTATGCTTTCCTAACTAAAGTGTCTCATCTTTTCTTCTATCTACAATGCTAAACATCATTGTCTCACATCAGCCAATGGGATGATAGAAATAGTATTGCATCCAATAAGGATCCTCCGAAGACCAAGCTGTGCCAATACAGCTTTCTAGTTTGCCACTCGCTTTTCAGCAGTACTTAAGAAATCATTGGGCCTTCTACAAAAGCATAGTTTTGTATATTTCAATAAGTCTTCAGAAGTCAAATGCGTAGGACTGCAATAATATGCAGCCATATTTCATGGACTACATTATACTGACCCAGTGTATATGCTAATATATATTATATGAATACTGTTAATGTTCTGAATGGTTGTTACATACATGGAGCATGTATATTTTTAGTAATTACATGTTAAAAATACATTTAACAATATTAAATGTATAGGTACTTCTAGACTTACCACCACAATTGAGCCCAAAATTTTGGTTGAGACATTTGTTAACCCTACTTTATTACTTTTCTTGCCACAGTTGTTAAGTGAATCACTGCAGTTGATCAGTTAGAAACCAAGCTGTTAAATGAATCGGGCTTCCTCATTGACTTTGCTCATGAAAAGGTTGCAAAAGTGACAAAATGACTTTAGGATAGCAATGGTCATAAGTATGAACCATTGCTAAGCATCTGAAGTTTGATCACAGGATCACGGGGATGCTACAAAAGTTGTAACTGTGAAACATGGTCATATGTCACTTTTTTCAGTACTGTTGTAACTTGGAACCAGAGGTGGTATTCAGCAGGTTCTGACCAGTTCTGGAGAACTGGTAGCAGAAATTTTGAGTAGTTCAGAGAACCAGCAAATACCACCTCTGACTGGAGATTTTACAGTATTCTTCCCCTGCCATGCCCACCAAGCCATGCCCACAGAACCAGTAGTAAAAATATTTGAATCCCACCATTGCTTGGAATGGTCACTAAATGAACTGTTGTAAATCTACTTATATATGCTGCCCAATTTCCAGGAAGTCTGCGCAGTTAAATTTTCTTTTAAATGTTATGTTTCTAAACATTTAGGTATCTGCAATAAGAAACATCCCCCCCCCAAAAAATGGGAAAAAGTATTTAAAGAATAAAGAACAAAAATGTTTTTTTTTTCAAATGCAAGCGTCTTTAAAGTTGCTATTTTTAATCATTCACTTCCAAATTTCTCCCTCTTTTCATTTGAGTTGTATTCAGTGTGATGACTCATACGGCTAAGATGGTGGCATAATGGTTAGAATGCAGAATTGCAGGCTACTTCTGCTGACTGCCATCTGCCAGCAGTTTGGCAGATTGAATCTCACCAGGCTCAAGGTTAACTGAGCCTTCCATCCTTCCAAGGTGGGTAAAATAAGGACCCAGATTGTTGGGGGCAACAGGCTGACTCTGTAATCACTTTCACAACCCCTAGAGAGGGTTGTGAAAGCACTGTGAAGCGATCTATAAGTTTAAGTGCCATTGCTATTGCTACTACAATAAATAAAAGGATTAATAGCTGTGGATAAAATATTAAGTGCTTTGGGGCTACTGATGTAAAGGAGAGAGAGAGAGAAAAAAAACAAAATATTGTCTCTTGCCCCATTATCTCTGTTAGCTAGGAAAAAATGCCTGTGCTCATCATTAGTCCCAGAAAATCTAAATCTGTAACTGCTGAACAAAAAATAAATTCTACTTTTACAGCCCAGGGTAGATCTGGATCTTTCCAAAGACACTATTGTTAACTTTTTGCATTTTCTGATGAATTCATGGCCATGAAAGTAATTTCCATCTCTTTGATGCAAAATGGGTGGGTTGCAGTATGAGTTTTAATGCCAAACAAATAAAGACTGTTGCTTCTTTTATTTTTTGCATGAAAGAATTCATTGGCTGACAGGTACAAAGCTTTAATAGTTAGTGAAAGAAATGAACTATATAAACATCAGTAGAATGTACATTTTTAAAAGCATGGTTTGAATTGCAGAGACACATTTGTCAACTGATGAGAGATGTTTGGGTATGGGGAGGATAGGAAAAACATAAACTTAAAAAAAAACATAAATTCAGGTACTGTAATGATGACCAGGGATTTCTGCTGCAGTTCCATTAATGCATTTGTTTCATCCAAGGCACTTCTAAAATCCTCATTACTGGAATATCGGAGAGACTCACAAACATTAGGACATGTATATCTACACAAAACAGTAGGGAAGTATATTATCTTGATTTTACAAAAGGGACTCTGGGCACAGATAGATTAAACACATTCTCAGTTGTATGCACAGACAGCAGGCAATAGAGCTATAGTGTGAAGTGCAATTTCTAGTCTCTTGACCCAATAGCTTAATTTGAGCAAGTAGCATTTTTGTATTTAGTTGCTTGAAACAGGATAAAAGGGTAGGAAATTCATCCTAGTGAAGTCTATCTGCACTCCATTTATACATTTTGTAAAGTTTTGTTTGCAAAGGAGTCTCTGCAGAACTGGGGCCAATTTGCACCATTGCAAAAGAAGAGCTGTGATCAAATGCTGGTCAATTTCAGATGGTGTAAAGTTGTCTACAACTGATGTGCCTTCTGCAGTATAAAGCAGTGAAATTATGCCTAAACCCAGGAAAGGCTGGGTTGTACCATTTTTTTTTTTTGACTTTCCATGGATCTTGTCAATTTAAATAGTCAAAGGTAACATTTTTTTTATCAATTGTTATAAGTTTGTGGAAGACTGAATCTCTGTCTGGTTTAGCCAATGGGTATTTGTCAACAGAGAAATTGTCCAGAATGTGTAAAGGTATCTTGAATTTATGTCAGAAATGTGAATAATATGAAACAAGAAGACTGTGAGTTCTAGACCTGTCTTAGTCAGGAAAGCTGGCTGGGTGACACTCTCAGCCCTGCCAACTCTCACGGTTCTGCCGTGAGTCTCACGATTTTTTGTCATTTCTCACGGTCTCACGACAAGGCTCCTAATTCTTTTTTAGCCGGAATTGTTTTAAAAATGCTTTTTTTGGGGGGGGGGATCTCATCAGGGGTGGGCTTCACAAAGATGGTTTGAAGCATGCTAAAGGCTGCACTCCCCATACACTTTGGCAACGTAAGCAAGTGGGGCCTGCCAATCACTCGTCGAGTAATCAGCCGCAAGGAGCCTGTTTAGAGTGGTGAGGAGGCGCCCAGAATCCCCCTGGTTTCAGCCAGTGGTTATTTTTTCAGTCTGGTGGGTTCAGCTGACCGGCTTGGAAGGAAAAATCCCCCACCTTCTCCCTTCTCGGTGGCATCCCTCACCTTTGTGTCTGGAGGAGACGACTTCTAGCGAGGCGGCTTCCGTCCCGCGCGTGAAGTCTAGGCTTCCGCACCTCCCGTCAGCTGGCCCTTCAGCGGCCGCCTTGCAATCAAGTAAAATGCACGCCAAATCGGGCCGGCATTCTCCTTCCTCACCCTGGATGGGACGATGAGCGCAACTTTGTGCCCCCATATCGCCTTGTTCCCTCTGCCTGGCTTCCATTTCTGCTTTTTACAGAGACGTTGCCGCCCACAATAGCCCTGTCCTACGGCCAGAATCTTTCCTGATGGGTGTGAGGCCATTTGGTCTGTGCCCATCTTTCGCAGGTGGCAGTAGTGGTGCTGCGCGGTTCGGATCACCACACCGTGTGTTGCTTCAGAATGGGATAGCCTGACAGATGACAATTAAATTGGAGCCGGAGGGGTATTGTCTGGTTGCTGGGGATCTTAGCTTACGACGAATATAGTTAGTAATTTACCTGTTCCTGCCGAAGCTTGAGGAAAGTGTCGGTAATCTACGCCATCCGGGTAAGTGGAGATGGGAAGCTCAGCATAAAACAAGAAGAAGTATCGGGACTGATGGGTAAGTAGACAGGAAGAAAGAAAGCTGAGGCGCCAAGGTTGCTTTGTGGAATTTACAAGCACTAGAATTATGCTGATCGTTTATCTAGTTCTAAAGTTGGTCATAACTGAAAGTATATTGGGATTATTGTTTGATTTTGGGTTGGCCTCCGATGTTACCCCATGGTATTTGGAACACAGGATGAGTAGAAGAGATCTTATATCTGATGAGAACTTATATTCTAATATTCTTATGTGGTATGTTAGGGTGTTTCTCTTTCACTATAGTTCTCACCAGTTCCCGCTGTTTAAATATTTGGTGCAACACGCTCAACCATAAAGTTTTACTACAGACTGCGCTTACTATGAGTACAAGATAGCGGGCCCAACATAGAAATTGGAGTAGTAAAATACTAGTATGGTTTAGAACAAGACGTTCATAACAATCTAAAGCCAATGTGCTAACTCAGCACCAACGGATGGAACAGAGGATGTAAAAACGGGAGAGAAACACTGTGCCATCCATCCTGCGAGTTAATCCGCAATTCATACTGTTCGGACTTCACTTGCCGCTCCGTCTTTTTCATCCTCTCTTATCCTGCCACAGCATAGCCATGTGACTGAGGGTCCATCTATGGCTCAAACAAAGTTTTATGAGCTGCGTCAGAACTTTTTGAGTTGGAAAATGTATCCAACGCAGGTCTGTTCTTGCGATAACCAGTCAACGCCATACGGGGAACATCCGCTGTCTACATCCGCATCGTCAATCCGTCTTATTGTGTCCGCTATGATCCGTAGCGCATTGCCGCTGCCGCATCCAACGGGCCAACTCAAATCTGCTCCCAGTGGAAAACTGGACACAGGGCAGGGAAGCGAAACGGACTGGCTGGAACGGACACAAAGCCAGTTAGTGAGTCCACAGACAGAGGAAAGGATGAATAGCAGAATGCAGCTCGCAAAGATAAGCATTTAAAATGGAAAAAACGTTTGCGCAATGGGGAGCTCTATCTTAGGAATGATAATTAAGGATTTCTAGAGGGATGCCAGAGGAAATGCAAAAGGAGACAACTCCGGAGTGGGAGACACCTATATTGCCTATATCAAAAGGGGATGAAGCGAGATTGTCCGACCTGGATATATCTTTTCAGTCCACAGGCCAGCTGCTGTGCACAGACGCCTCTAGCACCCTTCACGTCTGAGGACTCTGTTCTTCCACAGCATCCCATTGATGTCCATGAGTGTGATGGCATACACAGTCCTGCGGGCTACGCGGCATGAGATACAGGTCATGTCCGTTTTGCAACATGTGATCTGCGGTGAAGCCATCTACAGCTCTTTCCAACTGTTTTCGGGAAGAAAAGGAGCGCGCTGCCAATGAAGTGCTGGGTCACGAGGATGGATCGGTGAGAGAGAGCAGAGTTGAAGCTGTACCACAAGCTATGTGTGGAGCTGAGGAAGCGAAACTCCTCGGGCATTTCCAGAAACTTCATGAGGAGATGCCTCCAGTCCACTTGTTATTGACAGTTGTGTAGAGCAGCGCTGAGACCGGCCATGAGGTTGACTCAACGCAGAGCACCAACTCCGGGCGACGCCGCTCGATGGTATGGCGGACGCCTTTGTGGGCTACTCAAGGTGGTATTGATCATGTTAGTGCCACTGTGCCTCAGGGACGCACGTGTACAGAGCAGAATGCAGTACGGCTGGAGAAGAGTGACCAGACTAGGGAGACACACTGATTGATTCAGCATTAGTGGCAAGAGGAAGTGGTGCAGGGCCATCATGAAATCCTCGCGAGGGAGAACGATTCACGTGCTCTGAGAGTCGGAAGTTCAGGCACCTGCGGTATCAATGGAAGTTCGTCGCCACACTCGTGTGCACTGAGCGAAGGTCATGGACAAGAGGTTGGCCTAGACGCCAAATAAGCAGGTCGGAGACTATGACATGGCAGTCTGCGGAGGGTGCGATGATCACAGCATGGCCTCGGTGGGGATTCTCCGATCCCTAGATGTCAACTAACAAGGGTGGGTTCTGTTCTTCAGTCTACCTTACCTGGAGTGTTGTTGCAAGTTGGCGCGTCATTGGTGGTCGAAGCTTGCGGTGAGCTGCGACTAGCAGCGACTACAGAGTTTCATATGTACATCAAGTCTTGCAGGCAAGCAGGTCAGCTTCAGATGGCCAGGGATACAATGCCAGGTGAACTCACAAGGAGGAGGTCTGGAACGCATACCGTGCAATGTCAGTGGGCCTGCCCAGAATCCGAGGACCCCTGCCCCAACGACCACACAAATGTGCCCTACTTCAGTCAATTGGGGGATTGACGCCTTCTCCCTTGCAGAACCCTATCTCATGGAGCCCTACACTCCAGATTTCCTCCACCTGTGGAAAGACGATCACTGTCAGAACTACAGGCTGTCAGGGCAAGGGCAGCGTGGTGGACAACGCCTTAGGCATCCCGGCCAGACAGGTTCCAGGTTACTTCTCTCACCACCCAAAGCAGCATCGCCCCAGAGACCATGAGGAAGGAATTGTCGGAACGATTGCTCCCCCGACGGCATCCTGCACAATGCTCAATGCGGCGCACCCCGCTACCGACTAGCAGTGCGCTGCTCAGCCACGGAACGGAGGCAGCTTCGTTCAGGATCCGCCTCCAACAAGGCAAATGGGACATGGAGCCTGGAGGGAAGTGAGGCAAGGGATGAAACCTGATAGACCACTAAGGGATGCATGCAAAGGCCCAACAGAGCAGCTTCACGTGGAGGGAAAGAAAGACAGCGACAACCTCCTAGACACTGCTGGGCAAACTCCCCAGCTGGAGTGGAGTGGGCAAGAACGGATGATAGATGATTATGGAGCTATCCTCCAAGCCTGTCTCAGTCACAGCTGTGATTGGAGATGGGCCATGTATGTTTGGCTGTGGCCTCAGAATGAAGCAGGGCATTTAAAAGAGTTGTGTTTATGGCTTGACATGTGTGAGTGATTGATTACGATTATTATTTGAGTTAATGGAAACGGGCGCATAGGTGTGGCCAGCCTGGGAGGGTGACCATAGAGTCCTACGTATGCTGGTCAGCTGGAAGTTTATCTATCCCACAGCTATTACCCATCCCAAAGGTATCCGCTGCCCATCCACAGATTACCCATCCCAATGGTATCCCTGCCCATCCCACTGCCTCCTTACCCATCCAAAGGTATCCCTGCCCATCCCACGCTATACCATTCCACAATCTCTCTCT
>BHFT01037531.1:0-32754 GCA_004320025.1 Laticauda laticaudata
CAACGGATGGCAAGTGTTTCTCTCCATTTTACATCCTCTTTCCATCCATTGGTGCTGTGTGACAGGGGCTTAAGAAGCAATGACTGCAGTTTAGTTTTTGGAATATCATCCCCGGGAGTTTTTTCACACTTTCCTGTGTTTTTGAGCTGTTCTGAAAGCTAGTTGGATACTGATACAAGCTACAATTTAAGAAGAACCCAAAAGGAATTTATAAGGAAAACTTCCTGATGTAAAATCTGGACAACTATCATTTCTTTAGACAACTAGCTCAATACTCATGCTTCGCTACAAAACTATGTACTCAGGCTGAGTTTTGGGGGAGGAAAATAAGGGGAAAAATTCTGCCTCTGCCTACCAGCGTCCATCAGTATTCATCTGGCTAGCTTCCTGTCAGTGTGTGAGGAAGTTGAGGGCTGTTGGAAACTAAAACAGCATTTGCTCTGTGAGCAAGAAGGAGACAGCAAGGAGCCTGGGTGTGGCTTAGCTCAATTGGTCTGTACAAAAGCTGCTTGGTGCTCTGAAAGTTATACTGAAACTGAAACCCCTCTCCTCTGCTTGTGTTTTGCATTTAGAACAGATTTCTTTTCAGGTGGGGAAGGAGAGTAGAACTCTTTAGCATCAGAGCTATAATGTTAATACAGGAAATACTCCAAATACTCTTATGGTCATTTGGAAAAATCCTTTCCTAGTGAGCACCTAGAAGCCAAAATGAACACACGTGCCAAATTTCAAGTTTGTAGACTTTACAGTTCTGGAGATTTTGTGATGATGCATGAGTGATCTTTTGCTTTTATATATATATATATAGAAGATTGACTAAATGTATTAAGTCTACCTAGGGGCCAGGGTGGATCCTGCATGTTAAATGTAATTGACAATCCCCCCCCCCCTTCTTTCTTGTGTACTATTTCCCCCTTTTTTCATTGTTAGGGTTGGAGGTTTCTGTTTTTTGTTTCATTTCATTTGCTTGTTTTATTGTTTTGTATTTTATTTTCTATGACAAAACAATCACCTCCTTTTTATGACCCCATAACCCCTTGCAGGGTGGAGTCTGGGCAATAGAATGAAGCAGAGTGTTTACTGGCCGGATGCCTTTCCTGTCGCCAATGTGAAATTTCATTCTGCAGAAAAACACTCACTGTACCCAGAGAGAAATATCTGCCTCTACCTAGGACCAATGATAAAATAATAAATTTTAAAAATAATATGTTGACTAGCATAAGACCCACAACATTCTACTGAGTCTATTTTCCCAGCTGATATGGAGCCATTTATAAGTGTTCTGTATGCGTGGTTATGCCTTGTCAATTATGAATCCATACGATAGTTTATGGTCTAGCTCCATTAATTCAAATAAATGTAAGATCTGGTGTTTCGTTTGAATTGCCATTATTCAGAAGACAGTCGAATAAGATGATAGGCAAATACTCAGTAAAAGAACATTAACTAACATTGAAAAACAACAACAGGGAATGTTGCATGGTCAAAAATGAGAACTAATTGAAAGAACCCATCAGCTTCGCTCTCATTCGTTTGCTTGCTTTTAGAACGAATAAAATGTCCCGAAAAACAGATTAACATTAGTTCCTCAATATTTATTCTTGTTGCATCTGCCCAGAAATCTATAATACAAATGATTCATCTAATGGATGGAAAGGTCTAAATCCAACATCACTGTGAGAGCTTTCACTAAAATACTATTTACAAAAAAAAACCCCTCTGATTTTAATTTAATTGAACAAATGTATTCAGGCTTTTGATAAGGGTGGATTCATAGTCACCCTTTCAGAGCCAGAAAGGAGTATCTATAGGACAAGGTCAAAAAAAAAAAAGTCAAGATGATGAGCACAATGCTACAATCAAAGCTTAATTCATTAAACATTAAAAAGTTGAGTTTCAATCACACCATCATCACCATCTTGACTTTTTTGACCTCATCTCTGGGCACAGGGCTATTCTGTTAAGATAATAAGTTTGGGGTAAACAATCAGAAACTTTTACTGAGTTATTCCAAATCTCTCTTTCTCCCCCCTCCCTCTCCTCTTTCTCCTTTCTCTCCCTTCTCCCCCTCTCTCTGTGCTCCCTCTCTCCTCTCTCTCCTATCTCTCTTTCCCCTTCTCTCTTCTCCTCTCTCTCCCCTTTCTCTCTCCTCTCTTTCTTGTTTTGCTGAATAATCTCACTATCTTACATGCCAGAAAGTTTAGAGAGCTTATTTTTGTAATGTCTGTGAAAAATATTTAGAACAAATGAGAAATAATATCATTCTTGGTGTCAGTATTTTGGGGGACGTACTTGTACATCATGTTCTTAATGCAATACATATATTGCCTGTTCTTACAGACCTGACTTGTTTTAAAAATGATTTTGAATAGGTCATTGGTTTTATTTCTAAAAAAAATGCCTTAGATAATCAGGGGGTTGTTTCAAGGTTCTGGTTTGGTTATGTTCATTATTTTTTTCTTGTCTTATTATGAAACCTATAATGTCAAGTGCCAGGGAAATCAGAAGATCCAGACATTTCACATGGATATAAAGACTTATTGAAAGCTTAATCTCACTACAAGAATCTGGACTATAAACTGTCAAAGCAAATTGGTAGTAGATAACAGTCAATGGAATTCAAGGTGGGCTTGACTTAAATCTCTTGTGGGCACAAAGGAAGACTGATGTGAGTGACAACTATAAACGACCACTATAAACAGATGATGCATTTGACCTCTCCCTCAGTCTCAGCCTGGTCACCACTTATATCTATTCATTTTTCAGGTAAGAATTTATGCTTAACTATGGCTGAGTTCCGTGCCTTACTACTAGTTCTACAAACACAGAAGGTTGCATTGTCTTTACATGAACTCACAGCTTCTTCACTTTGTTGTGCGCATGTGACCAAGGTAGTCTGTTCTGAAATTCAAAGGGTCACACACCAAAACAAAAACAAAAACAAAACAACTTTCTTCTGATTTAAGAACTGTGGTGGTGTAGTGGTTAGAATGCATTATTGCAGGCTAATTCTGCCAGCTGTCAGGGGTTCGATCCTCACTGGCTCAAGGTTGGCTCAGCCTTCCATCCTTCTGAGATTGGTAAACTGAGGACCCAGATTGTTAGGGGCAATAGGCTGACTCGATAAACTGCTTAAAGGGGGCTGTAAAGCTCTGTGAAGTGGTATATAAATCTAAGTGCTATTGCTATTGCTATCTAGTCCTTTAACTTATAAAATCTGCAAAACATTTTGAAATGAAGAAATATGGTTTAGTCTCCAACTGCTGAAAACCGAGTATTTGTGTAACTTTAAGATTATCATCATTCTCCTATAGAATATTTCATCAGTTGATTTGAATGCTTAATAAACTTGAGAAGTGAATATTAATTGATGATCTCAATTACTTTATGTATCCTTTTCCTCAGTGACTTAATTGTTTATGGAAGCCTGCAGATAAAAGATGAAAGAAATATGATTCAGGCAGATGTTTAGATATATTCAAACATATCAAGGTCAATACACTTAACTCTGAGGGGAAATATTTATTCAACTGTGCCATATTTTATTACAATTTCTACAGCTGTGGTTTCTGAACTGTGTTGTACCAAAGACTATCATTATTTTGGTGCCCATCAGCTTTGTGTTAACAGCTTATCTGTACAATGTTGCCACTAAGGAAAATATGCTTTTTCCCCATAAAAACACATGCTGTCATCATTCTCTAAGAAGAAAATTATTGTTGCAAATATTTGCCACCAGTCTATTTTGCATTGGAGTTAAAATAAAATATACATAGATCTGCAAAGAACCAATAAAGCTGACATGCAAAAAGCGAACACTTTGCCTCTGGAAAACTTCCTTCAATAGAAATATGACTTATTTTTTTTAAAAAAGAAAACAGACTATGTATTTAATCATTGGGTGATAACTAAAATCATTTTGCTTCAATAAACATGTTTTTATCAATAAATGAAAAAAAATTATAATCTACCCTTTTCTTGAATGCTACCTCTATAATATATTTAAGATTTATGATGTGTATCTTTTTCATATTTTTTTTTTCTGCCTAAGTGAGTAAAAAGTTAGGATGTTGCTGAGACAGACTCTTAAACCAGAGATCTGCAGATAATCTTGTGGAAGGTTGTTCTTTTTAAATGCTTTTTTTTTTTGTGGTGGATTCTTCAAAGGGACAGAGCAATTGAAGAAAGCTCACAAGGTATATTGCCTTCAACTCAGCATTTCAGTAGAAAATCAGCATAGCTCTAACCATTTGTTCTGAAACTATACTAATTAGGATAGACTCCTGAATAAGATTGGAATCCAAGAACAGGATAAGGAAGTTTGGCATTTGGAGCCTCATGTCCAACTGGTTGCAAAATGGGAAAATATCCCCTTTGCTTTGTCACTTAGTTGATGGAAATATTCAACTTTGCACCATGTGGATGGTCCATTGAGGACAATGATTACCTCAGTTTAAATGGAGCCTGGAGGCATTCAGCTTCATTTATATTAATCCAGTCTATAGTTGATATGAGAGGTTCAAGCACTGTATCGGACAAGCAAAGGTGAGGTTCGCTAAACTGAAAGAGAAACATTAAGTCAGCTGAGGTAGTTCTCTGACAATATCAAGAATCGAAGTGGAGATAGAAAAGGATTGTGCACACAGCTTTGCCTCCAACTTTTAGCAACCTCCATGGATTTAAAAAAGGAGGTCTAAAAGGAGAATGATATTTGCACTTTCTTAAATGTGAGCATACACATTTCTTGCTTATGGAGGTTCTAGATCAGGGATGTCAAACACAAGACCCATGGGCCAGATCAGGCCCATGATGTGGTCGGATCTGGGGCCACAGAACTATCCTGGAAAATATGGGGGGCCAGCCAGCATGGCTTCAGCCTGGTCTACAAATGTGAAAAGGAAACATCAGGCCAGTGTGACTTCAGCCCGGTATACCCAGTGCGAAGAGGAAACTCACCAACAGTTTGGGAAGTGGTGTCAAGCTGGCCACGACCACCCAATTGGCCACACCTACCCAGTCATACACGACCCTCTCTCCCCCCCGAGGCCAACCACAGCCCTGATGCAGCCCTCAATGAAATCAAGTTTGACACCCCTGTTCTAGATCATACAGATAAATGTATATGATAACATAACTAACTATAACTAACTAACCAATAACTAAGGGGCTGCCACAAAGAAGAAGGGAGACTTAACCTATTGTCCAAAGCACCTGAAGACAGGACAAGAAGCAATGGATGGAAGCTAATCAAGGAGAAAACTAAGCAAGAACTGAGGAGAAATTGCATTTAAATTTAGGGGCGAAGGCACCAGCTAGAAAGCAGAAGATCAGGAGTTTGAATCCTGGGTGACTTTAGGTCAGCCACTCTCTGTCAGCCCAACCCACCTCAGATGGTTGTAGTTGTGGGGAAAATAGGAGGAAGTTATACTGGATATGCTTGTTGCCTGGAGTTATCTATAAATATAATAAAGGTAGTATTAATTAAATAAATGAGTGTTATGAAAATAAGTATTGCTTTCCTTGCAATCACTCACTTGGGATCTGAACCCTTTAAAGGGTATGTTTAAAATAGTCATTTTTTTAGGGCATCATATATATACAGCCCACAAAAATGGGAAATGGGAGGAGACTTGATCCATCATCACAGTCACTGGGGGATTCAGCCGGTTCACACTGGTTCAGGTGAACCAGTTTTTAAATAACCCAACCCCACTATCAAAGTGGATCTTGGACACTGCACTGCGCTGCAATGGAGAAATGGGCAATGGAGAAGCAGGCATGAGGGAAATAGAAGGCCGCTTTCCATCATCCTTCCCTCATGTTGGCCATTCCNGGTCTCCTCTACATTGGACCCAGCTTTGATCATGCTGTCAACTTAATTCCTCGCCCCTCTCATTTTTGCCCGCAAACTGACCAACACTATGCTGCATGGAACTCCAAGGGGTGGGCGGGAATCCCTCCCTCAACTTCCCCCCAATTTTTCACCTTCCCACACGAGCTCTTGGGACTATTGACTCCTTATCTCTATGGTAACCTCATTCCTCAGAAACCTCACCTCTTAGAAGAGCTGCAGTCCAGAAGGCTGAAACAGTCACGAGATCAACATGCAGACAAGATGTCAGTGTTCCAGCAAACCTCCACTCCACCCAATAACTCTGAGACAGACATATTCTCAAAAGTTCCTCTTTATTTGGATAGTACTGGGGAATCCCAAATCTGGAAGTTCTGGGCTTCCTTGCAAAAAGTAAAAACTACAAATCCATCCCCTGCACCCATCATCACATCACATGCCCCAGTCACCATCCATCCTAACTTGAGACTTCCCCTCACTTAAGCACAAAATAACATGACCTTGAATTAGAAAAAGAATGTTGTTATGTCTAACTACATACACTCCAAGAAATCCCCTCTCCCACTTTCCCAGACTCAAACGTGGAAGCGTGGGAGCATCTGGTCTCAATATGGTTTCCAAAGCTGACACAAGCACCCTCAGAAACAGCCTTTTGGCAAAGGGTGGAAATTTAACAACCAGTTCTCCCAGGGTCAGGTTGTCCATTGTGGAAGGTTCATCCTGTATGTGCAGAGGAGCTGGAAGATGGGGATGGGCCATGCCTCCTATGACAGCCAACCCTGGGTGAATCGGTTGTTAAATTATTTGAATTCCACCACTGCATCACAGTCACCATTTTTTAAAAAACCACAATGTGAGGATTAGTTAGAAAGGATCAAAATAAAGTATAACCCAGGTTATAGTTCTTCATGATGTCTCAAAAATGGATCATTCTTAGCTCTTTTCAGCAACAAGTTTGCTGAATCAAATTTGCTGATGGTAAAAATAAAGTAAAGGCTAATATTTGGAATAGACTCTCCTGCTCGAGCAGGGGGTTGGACTAGATAACCTCCAAGGTCCCTTCCAACTCTGTTATTCTATGTCCCCAACTTCCTTGACTTGAAATAAAACTTTATTCAGATGGAAAGAAGCTAATCTTGCAGCCCTTACATGTTCTATAATGTTTCCGATGTTTAGTTTATGAAAGAAACTATCTGTGTTTGCTCTTGTTCTCTCTTACATGCACAACTTAACAACTTAAGCAATATAGTTGAGCCTTTTTCAAATAATGTTCAATTACATCACAAATCTGATTATTTTATATTTAAACAACTATCTTTTGCAGTTCTTTGGTGTTTTCAGTACTTTCCTCTTGAGTCCATGCCTTTATGGTTTTATTTTTGCTTCTTTGTCCTGTCTGATGTTTTGCTCCATTGTGTTCTATTCTTTATGCAGTCAACACAATGCAGTGTAACAAAAAGATTCCTCCAAGGAGCCTTTTTTTTTCCTTTGCCACCTACATGCAAAACAGAGCAAAGGTTTCATGAAGACAACAAGAAACTATAGTTCACCTCTGCAGTTCTTCTCACATTGCCTTAACCACTATGAACTTCTTCTGAGAGTGTTTTCTTCCATCCCCAATAATAAAATGAGATAATTTGTAGTTTATCATGAAAAAAATACATGTGGTGTTTTTGGATTATGTCGATTCAGAAGCACATTTAGGATTGCTTTTTAGATGTTTGGGTTTCAATACTCATCTCTGTTAATAGGAAGGATGTGGAGGAGTTACAGACTCAAATAACTATGGAAGAGAGGTTGTCTACTCTGAACAATTTGACTAAATGCAAGCTACGTCACACCGAAGGAGGAAGAATAGAGAAAAATTACAACTCACTTAATCAAGGAGCTCTTTCTCTTCAAATATGATGGTAAGATGTCTGTAGCACCCAATCAAATACACTTTCAAGAACAGTATTTTTAAAGGGGAGAAAAAGAAAAAGAAGAAATACTCAATGGTCCAATTTGTTTCAGATTGCAATATCTTCATAAGGATTGAACACATGTTAATTTCTAAACTGGAATAACACAATTGTGATAATGATGGATGAGTCTAGTGTAATCTAGTGTAGTGTAATCTATTCTTACTGTGTGTTGAGTGGAGCTTTCCAACAGATAATCACTGAGGTTGGTAGCTTTGATAGATGGTGAGACAGTAAACACAGAAGTCTGAAGATTCAATCCATGCTTGAGAAATGACACTGACTGAGACGATAAATGTACTTTGAAGGGACCCTACAGTCTTATTGATTTTTTTGAGCATATGAGCCCTACCTAACTAGAACTACAGTAGTTCTTGCCTTACAATAGTTCATTTAGTGACCGTTCAAAGTTACAATGCCATTGAAAAAAAGTGATTTACGACCAGCTTTCACACTTACTTATACAGTGGGGCGATTCACATTTTTTACTACTGGTTCTGTGGGTGTGGATAGTAGGCATGGCAGGGGAATGTTACTGTAAAATCTCCAATCCCTCCCCACTTATGGGGGAAAGATACTGCAAAATCCCCATTCCATCCTCACCCCACTGGCCTGCTTTCCAGCTCTGTTCTCCTGCACGGGCTCTGTTCTCCTGCACGGGCAACCAAAGAAAACCCAGCCAATTATCTGGGACTTGGGAGGCAGAGAATAGATGGGGGTGGGGCCAATCAGAGGTGGTATTTGATGGTTCTCTGAACTACTCAAGATTTCCGCTATCGGTTCTCTAGAACTGGTCAGAACCTGCTGAATACCATCTCTATATTTGTAGCATCCCCATGCTCATGTGATCAAAATTCAGACACTTGGCAACTGACTCATATTTATGATAGTTGCAGTGTTCCTGGGATCAGGTGACCCCCTTTTGCAAACCTGATAAACAAAGCCAAGGGAGAAACCTGATTCACTTAACAACCAGGTTACTAACTTATCAACTGCAGTGATAGACTGAACAATTACAGCAAGAAAAGTCATAAAATGGGGCACATTAACAAATGCTTAACAAGTGCTTCATTTAACAACAGAAATTGTTGGTTTAATTATGGTCGTAAGTCAAGGATTACCTGTGATTTTAAAAAAAGCAAACCCTAGCATCTGTAGAAGAAAACTGTATATATTTGTTGAGAGTATTTGTTGAGATCAACAAAAGGCGCACAAACATCTGAGTCAGCCATCTATCAGGCCATAAGAAGTTTCTAACTTTTAATCCATCAAAATAATTGCTGCAATAGAAGATAAATGATGAGAACAAACTTGGGAGGCTTTTTCGGGCATATTCCACTCAGTGCTTTAGACCTCAGATTGTGGTCGAGCAAATAATCTATGATGATACAGCCTTTTGAAATAGCTGCAATGTCTGGATACAACCCAAATCAATTTATATTCCTTTGGATATAATTGTCCTGATTTTGAATCATGAATCAGGAAAAATGGGGCTTTATTTTTTTCATGATTTAGCATGGGGAAGCATAAATACCTCACAATGCCAAGATCATAATCCAGAAAACCAGAATTTTTCTTTATCAAGACAAAAAAAAACAACTTTTTTTTTAAGATTAGAAAAGGCAATAAATAGGTAATCCTTTGGGTTTGAAAAAGACAAACTATTGTGCATTTCATCTGTGGACATGGAGGTGACTCTGTGGTCCCAGTCTGGGGCACTGGAAATCCACTGTTGTAGTAATTTTATTCTGTGATGTTGTTCACAATCTTCTATGAGTTTTAGGTGGTGGCTATCTTTGAAGTCACTGGAGGCTTCACAGTACAGGGCTCAGTTTTGACAGTGGCCACAGCTTCTAGTTGCCTTGGCATTGATGATGGCATTGGATTTCCTTCACAGGGAGAGGGAGAGAGAGAGGTGGGGAGAGGGAGAGGGGAAAATCTCGCTTCACAATAATGAGGGTGTGAGTTTGATCCCAGGTAGAGGCTGATATTTTTCTCTTGGGGCACACTGAGAATATATCTGCTGAACAAAACTCCGCACTGGCAACAGGAAGGGCATCTGGCCATTCAAACATTCTGCTAGTTCCATTCAGTTGCCCAAACTCCACCCCACAAGGGATTATAGGGTTGTTAAAAGAAGATGATGATTGGGTTTCCTTCACAGCATCTTTACAGAACTTTCATGGATGATCTTAAGATCTCTTTTCCATATACTGTGGAGAAACTTGCAAAGCATACAATTGTCATCCAGGACATGTTCCACCTACTTCATATGTACTCTGATAATGCTGATGGACTCTCTGTGATCCAAGACTTCAAGGTTGCAGCAGGATCTTCTCAAAAAATACCAAGGATGGAATGGAGGGCAAAGAGTGATGCAGTGGCCTTGTGCCAGTTAAATAGTGTATAGTTAGTTTGGGAATGAGAGCTGTCCCCTTAAGGGAATGCCTCATGGGAAATGTAGTTAATGCCACATGGGAGATGTAGTTCATGCCATGTGGTCACATCTGTACTCCTGATTGGTCACTGAATTGACCTAATGACATGAACTACATCTCCCATGAGGCATTAACTACATTTCCTATGAGGCATTCCCTTAAGGGGACAGCTCTCATTCCCAAACTAACTATATACTGTTTAACCAGCACAGGCCTAGAGGTGGAGCTCTCGCCTCACAATCTGGAGGCTGTGGGTTCAGTCCTAGGTAGAGGCAGATATTTCTCTCTCTGGATACAATGAGAATATATCTGCTGAATAAAATTCCACATTGGTGATGGGAAGGGCATCCGGCCAGTAAACAATCAGCTCCATTCAGTTGCCAAGACTCTACCTCACAAGGGATTATAGGGTTATTAAAAGAAGATGATAGAACAGAAGCACACATATGAAATTTCTCAAGTTGTTTGGTGTCAATACAGAGTCCAGGACTCCCATCCAAACTGGAGAGAAAGATAACCATAGCTCTGCAGACTTTCAGCTTTGTGGTTATGTCAACTGAGCATCCTAGTATGTAGCTGTCCCAGGGCTTGGCTGGCCTTGCTCCTCTTGCAGTCAGCAGGATCAGATGTTTTTGTTCAAAGACCAATCACTCACAATGGTAATTCTGAAGTATTTGAAATTGTTTACATTTGTCAGCAAGATGTTAAATTCATGTTTTACCAACAAAGAAGTAAAGGGTGACTAGTATAAATCTATTTCAAGCTATTTAGCTCTCATCAGCTAGCCATACCCTTATGGGATTTGAACCTGGGCAAAAGATAGTTTTTTGTGAAAGTGACTGCCTGCGAAGCCCCTAGATTTGGCCCAAAAGGCAAAAACAGAAGCAGTATGCTCGGTCCCATAATTGGATAGAGCAGGTTGCCCTGATAGACCAGTCCCACCAGAAAAAAAAAACACTTGTCAGCAAGGTAATTTTGAGATGTATGCACTTGATGTTTGGCACAGGCTGGTAAAATACTTCCATCTTGTTCAAACAAATAGTCAATCTAAAGCAGGGATGGGACGCTACCAGTTCATCCTGGTTCAGGCGAATCGGTCGCTAATTTTATCATTTTTAATGGCTACTTCTATGAACCGGTAAATCCCACCCCTGGTTGGCCTCACCCCTTCCCACCTCTCCCAGGAGTCCCCACACAACCGTTTTGGATGCCAGGTCCATGTGGAGGCTTGGGAAGGGTTAAAAATGGGTCTCTCAAGGCTCTGGAAGGCTGGAAATGGGCCTGTCTCTGGCCTCCAGAGGGCCTCCAGAGGCCAGGGAGGCCGTTTTCACCCTCCTGAAGGCTTGAGGAAAGCCTCCAGAGCCCAGGGAGGACAAAAAAGCCCCCCACCCATTCTCTGTGGTGCAGGAGGCCAACTAGCCATGCCCACCATGGCCATCCCCACCCAGCAACCAGGTAGAGAACCGATTGCTAAAATTTTTGAAGCCCACCCCTGATCTGAAGAGCTTCCTCGAGTCAAAGAAGACAAACTAAAGAGGCTTGTTCTGCTTCATGAACTTCTCCTACACTTACCTTATGGCAAATATTGTGTCATATATTCCAGTCTGGCCAAAAGTTCCTTGCTGAGACAGCAGCAAATCTGTTCAGGAGAATGCAAGAAAAGATCTTGCTTGCATTGGACCAGCAGGAGAAGGCACCTGTAATTTTCACAACCTGATTTTCTTCCCTTATTTTTATAGACAGCCACAATGAGTGGGTCATGGATGTCATCAGCCATCTTCTCCACAGCTCAAGCGTGTTCCAAGGTGTCTTAGAATAACTGCAAGACATTTGGATCTAGCGTTTGGTTGATTCTCAGCAGGAATGCATTCCTGTCTTGCAGCTTTGCCTGGACTCATTTGAAAAATTGTTTTTTTTTAATCTTATTGGTAGATGGAATCAGGAATCCATGGCAGCTGAGAAATCTGCTGTAAGACCTCATGATTAGCTTTGAAAGCCTTATTGAGCAAGTTGGGAAAGTGTTCAGTTCAGTGGTTTTCCAGTTCTTCTTGGTCTTTCATCAGGCTCAATCCATCAGATCATAGCAAGAAGGATCATCTTGATTTGGAAGGTTCATAAATGGACTTTATGGCATAGAAAAACTATGGGTGCACATCTGTTTTAAGTTTATCTTTTGCTTTTTACTCTTTCACTTTTTATTTACTTCAATTTACTCTTTACTGCTTTTACTTTGCCTTTTAACTCTTTTACTTTGCCAAGAGAAAAATCCACCAAAAAACCTCCATTAAGCTATTAGACAAGTATAGGGCATAGAAGACTACAAAATTTTGTACAGGACATTTTGAATTATGTTCCAGTAAAATGTAGTCTCTGTGAGCTGGACAAAACCTTTTGGGATTCCCTAGAGAATGGAATGGAAATTTCAGAAAATTTAAGAAGGAACAAACGGAGTTAAAAAGGAACTGGGGAGGTGAGAACATTCAGTCCTGAAATTTAATCAGAAAACAGTTTGAAACCGAAACAACAACAGTTCTGAAGGAGCTTCTTGGATGAGAAGCAAAACAAGGAAAAAAAAAAGACAATCCAGATGACTTTTGAAAAAGCACATTTGGGACAACTTTCTGAATCAAAATAGAAAATCTGACTCAAATGGTCTTGATTTAAGGGTTCAGTGAAGTAAACAGTGTTGGCTCAAATTAGTTCAAATCTTGAAATCATTTTTTTCCCCACTCATGCTGAACAGTCCTGCTTCATTCTCATGAGTGTTGATTTTTTTTTTCTTGATTCTCTCAAGTATTAAATTCCACACAATTCACCATAGGCCTTTTCAAATTGCAAATTCTTTTGACTGTAGGAAATTTTTTGTTTGGGCATTTCCAGAATATATCCAAAATAGGCAAGGCAAGCTACTATATATAAACAGACAGCAAAGCCAGAGAACTAGAATGGTGTAGAGGTTAATGTGACACCAAAAGAATGTGAGTTCAAGTCTCACTTCAGCCATGAAAGCCAATTAGCTGATTTTAGGCCAGTCACACTCTCTCTCAGCCTGATTCACCTCACAGGGTTGTTGTTGTAAGGAAAATAGGGAGAAAAAGACTATTAGGAGGTTTGCCACTTTAAATTATCTATAGAAATGATAAAGGCACACTCATTAGTACTGACGATGTTACCTAGTTGGGTAAGGAAATGTCTGCAAGCAAACAAGAAGAACAGGTAGGTGTTCTTACCCATGCTTTGTCAAATAGAATTAGTATCATTGTTTTAAAAGCAAAACCTATTTTATTGCAACACTGGGAATTACTTTCATTCCCAGCCAGAACTAATTATAAACAATTCCCCAAGATAAGTACACACCTTTCAGTGCTATGGAATGTTGCCAAAACACAAGTATCCAATTAATTAAAACCAACCTAAGTACCAGAAAAAACCAACCAGAGTACACAGAGCTTCAAGGAGGACTCAGAATCTATCGAACTACTTTGCTTCCTGCAAAGATGTCATCATTGAGGTCTGACTTTTATCCCTTATGGGAGGGGCAATCACTTCCTAGCCTTACTCCTGAGTTGCCCCTTCTGTTTCAGCTGCTCTCATCTTCTAGCAGCTCTGTGCAAAAGTGCACTGGAGACATGCTCCCCTGGGTCCTCCGCTTTGCTGCTTGCCAGATTCCGAAGGCTCCGAAGGTGGTGATGGTCCTGGCCCCATCCCTGCATTGGATGTAGGACCCTCATCCAAGTCCTCTCCAGACTCCCTGACTGGTCCCCTTTCTTCCTTGCTGTCCAATTCCAATTCCACTGCCATCTGCATCGGCTGCTGGTGAACCACAACAGAAGGCTTGGAGAGTATGAAGGGCTGCCCAGTTTAACCCAGTGTCATTACTGCCTGGACCACCAAGGCTTCTGGAGAACTGATAGCGGAAATTTTGAGTAGTTTGAAGAACTGGCAAACACCACCTCTGACTGGAGATTTTACAGTACCCTTCCCTTGCCATGCCCACCAAGCCATGCCCACAGAACCAGTAGTAAAAATCTTTTGAATCCCACCACTGTCAGCAACCCATGGCTCCGGAGCCGCATATGGCTCTTTCACTCCTCTGCTGCAGCTCCCTGTTGCTCAAAATATGCAACATAACTGCCAATGTACGATACCCGTCGGCACATTATTTATTGAGGATGACAGCACACAGAATCAGATGGCATTTTTGGTTTGCTGCAGGTGGATAATTTAAGTTCAGCTTTTTCTTTCATAAATACTATTTCATAAATGCTATGTATAAAATACTTTTTTATATACATAGCATAAAGGTAAAAAAACAATATATGCAGAGTTGTCTTCATTTTAGATGTCAAAAAGATTTCTGTGGCTCCCAGTGTTTTCTTTTCTGTGGGAAATGGGTCCAAATGACTCTTTGAGGGTTTAAGGTTGCCGGCCCCTGGCTTAGTGTATCAAAACATGGGATACTGTAATTAAATGACATCATGTCTTTCTGTCTCTATCAATGAATGAACTCTTTCTCTGCATGCTTAATATATC
Organism: Laticauda laticaudata; assembly: GCA_004320025.1. Taxonomy (NCBI): domain Eukaryota; kingdom Metazoa; phylum Chordata; class Lepidosauria; order Squamata; family Elapidae; genus Laticauda; species Laticauda laticaudata. The sequence continues at coordinate 14,784 of BHFT01037531.1, forward strand.
TCCCTGTTTGAGGGAGGTTGCAGATTGGACAGTCACAAATCCCATGAATTTACTATATTCCATGACTTTTGTTATGCTCTCAGTTTCTTCTCCTCTTTCCTTCTGGGTGTAAGTAGGAGCCTGACTATCTTTTATTGATGTTCCACTGGGTACAGCTGGGTTACTCTATTGCTCTGCCTGGCAGACATGTTCAGGAAATCACGTTGTCTCTTGCTCTTATTTGAAATTTCTTTGTAGACTCAGTCAAAAGGCAATTCAGATTGATAACATGTGAAGTCAGCCCAGTCAATGACCTATTGTCTCGGCAATCCACTTCTGCTTACTTCTCACTTCAGCATTTATTATTAATGTCCTATATACAATCCCTGCATGTTGTATAAAAGCAAGGGAAGAGAAAAAGTTTGAACTTTGCCATCTAATGAAAGATGAAGCCAAGAAGAAAGGGGCACAGTACTGAGAGAATAAAGAGGAAGAATGGCAGTCAAGGGGAGAAGACCAAGAGATAAAAATATATATGCAAAAATTAGGGAGCCAATGGTTAAACCTCAGTAAACGAGGAACAGAGAGAAAGGGTTAAGGATTTTTGCAGGTAGAACAGAACCCAGATAGAAATTCTCACAACCGCACAGGCAGTGACTAGGTTCAAGGAAAGCCTCTGGAGCCCGGGGAGGGTAAAAAATGGGCCTCCTGGAAGTTCTGAAAGTTCTGGGCTTATTTCTAGCCTCCAGAGAGCCTCCAGAGCCCAGGTAGCCTGTTTTCGCCCTCCCGGGGGCTCAAGATAAATCTGCAGAACTCGGGAGATGGTGAAAATGCCTCCCATCCACTGTGGTGCAGGAGGCCAACTGGGCCATGCTCACCATGCCACCCCATCCAGCAACCAGGAAGATAACTAGTTGCTAAATTTTTTGAAGCCCACCCCTGCTTAAAAGCATTCACTTAGTAACCTTTCGAAGTTACAATAGAACTGAAAAATGCAACTTGTTCATTTTTCATGCTTACAACCGTTGCAGAACCCCCACGATCACACAATCAAAATTTAGACGTTTGGCTATTGGCTCATATTTATAACTGTTGCAACATCCTGAGGTCTCATGATCCCCTTTTGTGACCTTCTGACAAGCAAAGTCAATGGAGAAACCAGATTCACTTATCAACCATGTTCCTAATTAACAACTGGAGTGATTTGTTTAAGAAATGTGGCAAGGAAACTCTTAAAATTGGGTAAAAGTCCCTTAAAAACTCTCTTGCTTAGCAATGGAAAAATTGAACTTAATTGAGGTCATAAGTCAAGGACTACCTGTATATAAATTGACCTCATTGTCCAGAACTGACCTCATGAAAGATTCAAGTTCAGCTTTCACACAAAGCCCAGGCTTTAGCTGAAGATGCTCTATTTGGCTGCCTACAACCATAATTGTCCAGTAATTATATTCTCTCTTATCACGGGAAATTCTTGAACAATTTAGTTTACTTTACTTTATTGTCGTTGCACCTTGTACAACAAAATCAAACACCGTCTTCAGTGCACATCATGACTATAACCATGAAAATAAACACAAATACATAACCTTCACCCTCCACACAGTAAACGGAAAACCCCCAACACAGCACCAATACTGCACTATACAGCAGAATTCAAAAGAGCTACTGCCCTGGGATAGAAACTGCTTTCAGCTTATTTGTCCTTGTTTTTATTGTCCTGTGCCATCTGCCAGATGGTAATAGTTAAAAAAAAAAAAAACAGGAGTGCCCAGGATGAGATGGATCTTTGAGAATATTTTGAACTGTCTTAAGGCAGTGGGAACTAGAAAGCTCTTCCAAAGAGGGGAGAGGGCAACCAATGATCCTCTGGGCAATGACGTTAACCCTTTGGAGTGCTGTCCTATCTGTCACTGTGCAATTGGCAGACTATACAGAAGTGCAGTAAGTTAAGATACTCTTTATGGTGCAGTGGTAGAAGGTCACCAGCAGTTTTTCATTCAGTTGTTGTTTTCTGAGAAGTCTCAGGTCATATAATATCTGCTGGGCCCTTTTGATCAATGCTGCAATGTGAGCACCGCAGGTCAGGTCCTCTTTTATGGTAACACCCAGAAACTTAAAACTGGCCACTTGCTCCACTCAATCTCCATTGTTTGAACTAAGATGTGCTATATTTTGTGGGCCAATGCATTGGAAGCCATAAACTTATCTGTTTTTCAAATCTGATAACAAACTGTGATTGTAGCCCCGCCCCCCTCCCAAATCTCCAGCACTAATCCAGAAGGATACCATGGTATTGAAGTCTGCTTTGGGATTAAGTAGAGTGAGGATGTGTAGTTTACACATTTATTACACTCTCTATTGGTGGGGTGAAATAAACTGATAACCTAATTTGAGTAGGCATTTAATACTTAAAGCCAAATTTGACTACAGAACAGCAATAGCACTTAAGCTTATATACTGCTTTACAGTGCTTTAGAGCCCTCTCTAAGTGTTTTACCCCAACAATCTGGGTCCTCATTTTACCCACTTCGGAAGGATAGAAGTCTGAGTCAACCTTGAGCCTGGTGAGATTTGAACTGCCAAATTGCAGGCAGCAGGCAGACAGCAGAAGTAGCCTGCAGTACTGCACTCTAACCACTGCACCACTGTGTATACAGAAGCTGTATACCAAGACATTTTCACAAATAAAAAGAATGTTACTTATTCAGAAACAGTTTTCAATAGCTTGAGCTATTTAAACATTACTGTTCTTGTGAATAAAAACATTTGCTGGGACTTGTTTAACACCTACCAATAGTAATCAATTTTATAGCAAACAGTATATTTTAACATTCTGCAATGTTTTTCTTTCTTTCCATTTTTCCTTTTCTTTTTGAAGGATAGTTCAAAGAATACAAGAGTAGAGTCCTTGTTATTTCACCCTAATGGGTACCCTTTCCATCAGGGAATATTAAACTAAAATATGGTAGGTTATAGAACAAAGAATGCTTTTAAGTCTATTTTATAGCCAGGCCATTCCAGTTTGCATTATTTATTTCTGAGTACAAGTGATTGCTACTCATCTCTTTATGAGTACACAATGGAGAACTCAGTCAGTCAGTCAGCCTTTATTGTTATGGTTGGGAACCAAAATAATAAAGAATTAAAATGCATTATACAACCAACCTTTGGGTTAAAACATGAAAGCTGCAAAGACTAAATAGACAGGATTTGAAGAAGGATATATATATATGGAGGAAAGGCCACTGTCACATTACACAGTAGGTAGGTAGAATAAATTTGGCTATGTTTGCACATATTCTTGAATTCTGATGAAATAAAAGTTGTTGAACAGAGAATTCAGAAAGCACATAAGGGAAAAAATGAAGCAATCTGACTTCATTTTATGGGGAATATAAGCTTATTCATACAGTTCTACAAACAGGGAAGACAAACTATACACAGCATGTTCGTCAAATTTTCCAATTTCTTCTCTACTCTGGGATATGTGTCCAAGAAAAAAAGAAGAGAAGCAGAATGTTTCATCTTCACACTCTCGGCCTGATCTGGCCTATTTTTTGAACTGATTTTTTTGTGTGTGTGCCAGTATCTCCTTCCACATCATACTTGGTCCTATTCTGTTTTATTTTTGGAGTGATATCCTGCTGATAGACATAGCCCCAAGTTCTTCTACATCATTCTTTTCTAATGATCCATTCATATTTTTTAAAAAGTTGATGATAGATAAGAGGTAATAGAATTCAAGAGGGATTGGATTTGGGCTGTTTGTGGGAATATAATGACTCCAGGCTGATTACTCTCTTGACTCCATCCCTTGTCTCTGATATTTTCTTCTGCAACATCTTCAAACACACCATACCACGTGACTCTTCTTTACTAAAATGATGTTGAAGCTACATTAAATTGATTTTAGCCTGTTGGAGTCTGGGTGCAGTTTCATCCTATATAATAGCAACTTTAACCTGCCAGTTCTTCCTCTGTTTCACAGCACCTTGTGTGGTTTAATGTTCTTCACATAACCAACATTACAGTGCTCCAGACCCTTGGAAAGGTGAAAAATGACCCTCCAGGAAGTTCTGGTTGGCCATACCCACCATGGCCATGCCAACCCTGAAACTGGGCAGCAAACTGGTTGCTGGGATTTTTGAATCCCACCCCTGATTTAATTTAATATTATTTTTCTGTTAAGAAATGTGCATTCACAACATGTTCCAATTTTTAGCTTTTTCTGTTGTTTAATATTATTCCTCTCTAAGGTGCACGTTAATAATGATAATATTCATTTTTACTTTGATTCAGCATTCTGGAAAAAGAGATTTGATGTGGTTAGCACATTTTTGTGCATGCTCAGAATTGTATTTGTGGGTACAATGGAAATAAATTCATTTGTTAAGGAAGACAGGTAAGTATAAGAAACACACACACACACACACACACACACACATATATATATATATATATGTGTTTTTTTTAAGCTCTCGTGGGTACTTACATTTGTGCTGTTTAGTTTCCTTTGGGTATTATCCCACGTCATTGTAGTTCTGTTAAAGTTGTAGCTCATTGTAGTTCTGTTAAAGTTGTAGCGCAACGTTTCAGCAGAATCTCATCTGCTTATCATCAGGCTTCTGTATGGAAGTGTGTCTCACAGTTCCTCTGTTTCAAATTTGGAGGCTGGTCTATTCTGATCGCTATTAACCTGGGTCTGTGTTCATTGGACTTGGATTTGATTGATTTGGTGTTTCTGGTTTCTTCTGTCTGTTCAAATTTGAAACAGAGAACTGTGAGACACACTTCCATACAGAAGCCTGATGATGGCAGAGAATTCTGCTTGAAACGTTGCTACAACTTTAACAGAACTACAATGAGCTACAACTTAACAGAATACAATGACGTGGGCTAAACCGAAGGAAGCTAAACAGCACACACACACATATATATATAATTCAAGTTTTCACGGGTACTTACATGTGTGGCTGTTCAGCTTCCTTCGGTATTATCCCACGTCATTGTAGTGCTTTTAAAGTTGTAGGCAATGTTTTCAGCAGAATCTCATCTGCTATCATCAGGCTTCTGTAATACAATTTTATATTATTTAATTAATTTAATTAAAATTTAATTAATTAAAAAATATTTTTTTTTGTTAATTTTGTAATTTGTGCAATACAAATCTCAATACAGATAGCCTGATGATGGCAGCATGAGATTCTGCTGAAACGTTGCTACCACTTTAAAAGCACTACAATGATGTTGGGAGAATACGCGAAGAAGCTGAACAGCAACATATATATATGTGTGTGTCTGTGTGTGTGTGTGTGTGTGTGTGTATGTGTTTGTATAGTTATAGTATGTGTATATATTAAATCAGAGATGAAGCCATGAGAGATAGAAAATGCCCACACGAGCATAAATTAAATGAGATGATACCTCCCGCCTACCAACTATTTGGAAACCTGCCCTCATTAATAAACGAGTACCTACATGAAGAATGACATCAGACCCACACCCATGAGTGTCACACAAGATGCCATCACCACACTTCCACATAGAAAAAGAGACTCACACCCACACAGAAAATGAGAACATGACCACGGACCAGAAGCCATACCGCAGCTGCACCATACCCACTTCAAACCCCTCTGACCCATACAAGAAGCGAACTGACACCACCATGAAGATGTGGCATGACCACGAACGAGAAGCCAAACAACAGGATCACAGATCACCAGCTCAAATCCCCAGCAACTAAGACTAACCTGAGCACAACCAAGCCCCCACCTAAACAGAACACACCCCCAGCCAATCGAACACAGCCAACCCCCCTACCAATGAGAATACAGCCAAACCCCCAACCAATGAGAACACAGCCAAACCCCTAACAGATGAGAACACAACCCCCACCCAATCGAACACAACCAAGCCCCCACCCCAATCAGTCACAACCCCACTAGCAGTTAAAAGGAAGGAACAGCTGCAAGCTCACATTACTCCTGAAACACAGAGCCGAAAGAAACAAGCCTGATGATGATGAATGAGATTCAATCGAACCGTGCCTAGATACTTCCAATTTTACGCAGGAGAAACCTCGAACAACCAAGGATCCAACATACAAATACGTTATCAGTCTATAAACAAACCCAACTCAGAAAACCATATATATACGTGTGTGTGTGTGGTTATCTTTCTGTTATTCGGGTTTTCTCCCCGTAGAATATGGAAGTATCTTAGGCAACGTTTCCGATGCAAAGTCCTCATTCATCATCTTCAGGCTTGTTTCTTCAGTCTCTGTGCTACTCGTAGAATGTGAGCGTTTGCAGCTGCTTCTTCGCTTTTAACTGCTAGTGGGGTGTGACTTTGGATGGTGGGGGTTTGGCTGTTTCCTGATTGGTAGTGGGTTTGGCTGTGTTCTGAATTTGGGCCCCACCACTAGTACATTAGGAACAAACTATACTAGAAAATTAGGTGCAGGCATTGAAGAAGATCCGTAACTCAATCAGATAAAAGGAAAGAATGTTCCGATACCCTCTTTCCTAGTCCGAACACTTTTCAAAGCCACGGACCTCATTTTACGATTTGATGACTGGTCGGCAAATGGAGATTACCAAACTCAAAAGAGGACTGACGTTAAGGACGGGAGCCATCACTAATCTCTCTTTCGTTCATACAAATGACCGAACACTCAATCAACAGGCTGTGTGGGGTAGAGGCTTTGTACTATCATTCATATACTAAGGCCATCGAGAATATTAAGCTCTCCAGATTATTAGAAGAATACATTAGGTGTCTCGCGTGATATCTAAGTCGTAGTTTCATAATAAAGAAGTCATACTCATAGGTCCAAGATGGCTTATGGATGAGTGCCTCCCCGTTGCGGACTACGGCAAGTCACATTTGGGAAACACTCGCTCCTTCATAACAAATCTGGAATATGACAACATGAAAGAATGACAACCATGAGCCACACCCACCGAGTGCCACATCGAAGATTGCTATCCTACCCCGGCTCAACAGTCCATAGTCCCGTTCCCACTTCTGGATACAGAACACACCTCAGCCAATTCGGAACACAGCCAACCCCCCAACCAATCAGATCACAAGCGCCAGGCCCCCAAGCGCAATGAGGAACACACCCCCACCAATGCAGAAGTAATACACAGCCAAGCCCACCCAGTCAAGTCACAACCCCACTGCAGTTAAAAAGAAAACCAAAGGCATATACAAAGATCCTGTGCTTCATGCCCGGCCACATACATTGGACAGACCAATAGAAGAAATAATTACCTGCCTGCATGAACACAAAATGCAGTAAAAAAGCTGGGAACACACCTCCTGACAAGTCAACACATGAAAACCAGCGGTCACAACATCAACTTCAATTGGGCAACTAAAACCCTAGCCACTATCGAAAACCCCAAGCGCACAAGAATCTAATCAGAGAAGCCATAGTTTGATTTGATTTGATTGATTTAAGTAAAGGGCCTTGAGACCCATATCCCATACAGAAGCCTGGATGAATGGCAAGATGGAGTTCTGGGCTGAAACGTGCCCACACACTTATACAGCACTACAAATGACGTGGGATAATACCCGAAGGAAGCTGAACAGCACACATGTAAGTACCCGCGAAAGCTTAAAAAAAACATATATATATATATTTTCTGGATGTGCAACAGTCACAAAAGTATTTCATCATTTTATATATATATATATAAAATGATGAAATACCTTTGTGACTGTTGCACATCCAGAAAATATTTGCCAGCATAATTTACAATGAATAGTTGTCCTCATTACAGAATGATGTGTTTTTGTGACATGCCACTATTGCATAGGTTTTAATGGTTAAATAATTGTTTGGTACCCTGAGAATTTTGGTTACCAAGCAGCTCAACCAAAACTAATTTTAAAAAGTTAAATAAACCAAACACACAGAAGAAATGGCTTTCTGATTCTTCCTTGGAGAAAGATTTAAATGTCTGACTTCAATGAAGTGCTGTTTGCTAGTTACCAAGGTAACTTCATTTTGGGTTAGATCTTTGGAGCTATGTACCCCAGTGAAGGGGGGGGGGAATACATAGGAATATTTTCTGCAAGGGGGGTGCAAAATGTGATAACCATGAAAAGTACTAAATTTCCCACATTTTATGGTTCTGCTGAATAATTTTCTTCTGACCACGATTAGGACTTTTGTTCCCCATGAACTACAGTTTGAAAAATTATAATTACACACAGTAGATGAAATATCTTCAGAGCTAAGAAGATTTATTGCCACTTCATTATCCAGGAAATAGATGACCCAAGTGCTAAATAGGTGGCCACCCTGGAAAGTAAGAGTGTGTGTGAACTTCATAGGATCTTTTTATGAGCAGATTGTATGTAGGGAGCAGTGGTGGGTTTCCAAAGATTCTACTACTGGTTTGGTGGGCATGGCTTGGTAGGTGTGGCAGGGGAAGGATACTATAAAATCTCCATTCCCACCCCACTCCACAGAAAGGATACTGCAAAATCTCCATTCTCTCTCCACTCCTAAGGAAAGGTTATTGCAAAATCCCATTCCCTCCCCACACTTTCCAGCTCCGTTCTCCTGTGCAGGGCAACCAAAGAAGACCCAGCCAATCAGCTGGGACTGAATGGGAGACGGAGAATAGATGGGGGCGGGACCAGTCAGAGGTGGGATTTGCTGGTTCTCTGCACCGCTCAAAATTTCCATTGCTGGTTCTCCAGAACTGGCTAGAACCTGGTGAATACCACTTCTCGTAGGGAGGAATAAAAGATCAAAACTGAATTTAGTGAGCTGGACCTAGCTTAAGGCCCTGTCCCACTGGCCGACGGACATAAAGGACACAGCGGATGAGCAAAATTTCAGGGGTGGCTCCATCCATTGTCATCCACTCTAAAAAGTGGCGAAAATTTGCATAAACAGAATGGAAAAGAATTGAGAAGAACGGACGGGGGTAGTATGTAGCAGGGATGTTAAACAGATGTTCATAGGAAGCCTAGAGGATGTATATCGGATGCAAACCGTTCACTGCACATCCTTTCTATTTCCATGCTACTAATGCTGTGTAGACTTTTCGTGTACCTTTTGTTTCCTCCCTCTTTCCGTTTTCAGCTGCAACGGATGTGAGTTGCAAGGATGCCCAGAGGATGCAGATAGGATACAGCGGATGTTTAACGGATGATAAACAGACATAGAATGTTTGTTGCTCGGATGTCATGGATTTACATCGTACACAGCAGAAAGTTCATCCGTTCACAAAGTTTTGTGCAGCTCAAAACTTCTTGGGCGGATAAAATCTCAGTGGATGGATGCTGGAGGGATAGAGCATATGAAACACGTATGCAGTGAGTACACAATGGATGCATCGCATTTTCCAATGGTTGGCAAACTTTTTTTAACGTTTTACATCCTCTTTGCATCCGCTGGTGCAGTGGGACATGGGCTTTAGTGCCTTGGAAACATATACATTATCTTCACAGATCAGCTACTTAATTAGTTACCCTGGAATTGAAACAATAAACTCAAAGTATAGAATAACAGAATTGGAAGGGAACCTGGAGGTCTTCAACTCCAATCCCCCTGCTTGAGCACAAGACCCTATACCTTTCTGGACAAATGGCTTTCTAGTTTCTTCTTGAAAACTTCCAGTGATGGATCACCCACAACTTCTGGAAGCAAGCTGTTCCAGTGATTAATTGTTCTTACTGACAAGAAATTTGTCCTTAATTCTAGGTTAAATCTCTAATAAGTTTCCATCCATTACTTCTTCTCCTGCCTTCAGATGCTTTGGATAATAGGTCAATCCCTTCTTTTCTGTGACTGCCCTTCTGGTATTGGAAGACTGCTATCATATCACCTGTAAACCTTCTCTTCATTAGGCTAAACATATCTAGTTCCCACAACTATTCATTTTACATTTCAGCTCCCAAGAACATGGTTTACCTTGTCTTTTGTCTTGTCTTGTCTTGTCTTGTCTTGTCTTGTCTTGTCTTGTCTTGTCTGGTCTGGTCTGGTCTGGTCTGGTCTGGTCTGGTCTGGTTTGTCATGGACTGGGCTGGTTTGCTATCATGTCATCTATAAATTTTCTCTTCATTAGACTAGACATATATAGTTCCCCCAATCATTCATTCTATACTTCAACTCCCAAGAACATGGCTTGGCTTGGCTTGGCTTGGCTTGGCTTGGCTTGGCTTGGCTTGGCTTGCATTGCCTTGCATTGCCTTGCCTTGCCTTGCCTTGCCTTGCCTTGCCTTGCCTTGCCTTGCCTGATCTGATCTGATCTGGGCTGGGCCGGGCCTGGCCAGGCCGGGCTGGGCTGGGCTGGGCTGGGCTGGTCAGGATTGGTTTTGAGCTTGGGCCTGGGCTTGGGCTTAGGCTTGGGCTTGGCTTGACTGACCTACAAATCATGAGTCTGTGTAAAGACTATGTTAAAAGAATATTTCCTTGAGTTAGAGATAAGGAACATATAACTCAGATTGATAAATAATTATATGATCCTTTCTACACTGCTGAACTATAAGCACCAATAGCCTGAGATAGGTGGTGGGAATTGATGGGCAAGGAAAGTTGAACAACATCTAGAAAGCAGTAGCTTCCCCACTCTTTCCTTAAATTAGATTCAAAAGCAACCTTGTAAGAAATCTTTAAAAAAAAAGAAACAACTCATTTTTCTCCACAGGGTTTGCCGACTCCATTGTTCTGCCAGAAAGAGTTATAATGTTTGTGTCTACAAAAATAAACAGTGGGCCCATTATCAGAGATCCCCAAATTCACATATGATTCCTTTATCCACTAACTGTCATCTCTCAAGAGAACCAAACCCTGAATAAAAATAGTAATAAATAACAATAAAGGATTATCCTGATATAGCTCTAATTGAAGTTGGTTTTGTGCTTTGATCACACATCTTCTCATCTGCATAAAGTGTCATAAATCAATAGAAAATATGGTGTCTTCTAATAGATGATTCCATCTGACAGAAACTCTTGAAGATCCAGAAAGAGGAAGCCAAGAGAGAATGCAATGTATTTTTTGCCAATACCTTAGGTAAGAGTCACTTCAGATTGTTGTTGCTGTTAGTTGCGAATTCATGTCCAACTCACTGCAACTCCATAGACAACGTTGCTCCAGGCCTTCCTGTCCTCTACGATCTTCTGGAGTCTATTTAAGCTCATGCTTACTGCTTCAGTGATTCCACTGAGCCACCTCATTTTCTTCTGTCCCCTTCTGCTATTGCCCTCAATCTTTCCCAGCATTATGCTCTTCTCCAGTGAATCCTTCCTTCTCATCATCAAAGTATTTGAGTTTCAACTTCAGGACCTGGCCTTCTAAAGAGCAGTCAGGGTTGATCTCCTCTAGGACTGACCAGTTTGATCACCTTGCAGTCCAAGGCACTTGCAGGAGTCTTCTCCAGCACCATAGCTCAAAGGCCTCAATTCTTTGGCTCTCAGCCTTTCTTATGGTCCAACTTTCAGAGCCATACATTACAACTGAGAAAACCATAGCCTTGACTAAATGTATTTTTGTTGGCCCCTTAGACAGGAGGCACCAAAAATATTACTTGAAGCCAAGATGCCAAACAGAAGCTATAAAACTTTGATCATGTCATGAGAGCTGACTCACCCAAGAAGTCAATTATACTGGAAGTGATCTACAGAAAAAGGAGATGGGGGCCACTCTTGTACCTGCTGGTTGAATCACTATGAAGTATGACACTGGAATGACCATGATGGATCTGAAAGAGATGGTGTGAGACAGAGGGTCTTATCCAAAGAGTGGCCAAGAGTGAGACACAACTGAATGACTGATGACGACAAGGTAGGAATCAACTCTTTTCAAGTGGATCTCCAGTTGAAATTCCTGTAGAAATTTAACTGGAGATCCATTTTCTCCACAGTGTGGAGGAGAGGAGAAGTTAATCTTCTATTATCTGGACTGAAAGACCTATTCTCTGGAAATTCATTTTATGTTTTGCATGAATTTGGATGTGGTCTAGTTACAAGGACTCTAGTTGACATGCTATCCCAGATGTTTTCAGACAGTTTCCTCCCATTCAGAAGAAATAACAATTAACTGTTCAATACATGATTACTTATCTCAGAAAAGTGGTATCTTCCTTTTCATTAGAGTGTGCTCCACAGAGAACTATGTTTATAAAAGGGAATGTGCTTGTCACCTAGCCTTGTAATGTTTCCTTTGCTCTTTTCAATATTGTTTTAATAATATTTGATATAGTTGGCATAGTTGTAGTTTAATTGTTAATATACACAAATGAATTGCTATAATTATGTATAAATGTTATATATTATGTGTAGATATGAATACACATAATCTAATTAAACCTTACTATTTCCTGCTTGCTTGTTGGTGTCAGATGGAGCTTTGTTGCTCTTGGCCCATGTATTATGTTGTAGAAATGTAATGCTGGAATTTTCAATGCTCTGAATGCTATGACTATGAAAGGCAGGACAAGAAGCAATGGATGGAAACTAATCAAGGAGAGAAGCAATCGAGAACTAAGGAGAAATTTCCTGACAGTCAGAAGAATTAAACAGTGGAGTGGCTTGCCTTTAGAAGTTGTGAATTCTCCATAAGTATTTAAAGAAGGTTTTTATCGTCAGGGGAATTTTAAAAAGAGATTGGATCGCCATTGGTCTGAAATGATATGGAGTTCCTTGCTTGGGCAGGAGGCTTTGGTAGAAGACTTCCAAGGTCATTTCCAGCTCTGTTATTCTGTAATTCTGATAACAAAATAATGACCTTCCAGAATAACAGACTAGCAAAAAGAATAATAGAATAACCAAAAACTTTTAAGGAGCTGCTGATACAATTCCTCAATTCTAGAGGAAATGCTGAGTCTGTCATTTATACTTCTATGACCGTCTCTTTGGTTTCAATAACCAAATGGCACAGGTAAGACTTCAACAGATAGTTAAAACTGCAGAAAAACAACAATACTATTCCACTGAGGACTTGTACACTGCATGAGTCAGAAAGAGGGCTGAGAAAATATCTACTGATCCCTCACATCCTGGATATAAAATCTTTCGACTCCTCCCCTCAGGACACTGCTATAGGGCATTGCATGCCAAAACAACTAGGCATTAAGACAGATTTTTCCCTCATGCCACCACATTGCTGAATACCAAAGTCCCACAGTACTGTCTTATATCTAAGCATGTAGTAAGGCTTACTATTATTATCCTTTTCATCTTTTCTACTGCCTTCTTCTATTAGCATCATTATTATCACTTTGTTATATGATTATGATTGTTTTATTGTTTTGCTTGTACACAATCACACCTGTCCAATAAAGTTCTTCTGTTCTCCTCTCCTCTTCCCTTCCCTTCCCTTCCCTTCCATTCTACTGTCTGGTTTTCACATAACAGAAAGCTTAAACAATTGATTTGTTTAATGATGCGCTCCTTAAGAATGTATATTTGGATTGTGGCATGTGGATTATTTTTGTAAGTTCAAAAGCCAAGCAATAGCAAAAGCACTTAGATTTGTATACTCCATAGTCCTCTACTACACTTTGTGATTTACAGAGTCAGCATATTGCCCCCAATATTTGCGATCCTCATTTTACTGATCTTGGGAGGATGGAGGACTGTGCCAGTCAGGATCGAACTCCTGGCAGTGGACAGTGTGTGCCTGCAATACTGCATTCAATAATTATTGCATCACCCTGGGCATATGTTTTGTGCTGCACAAAAGTTCTGGTTCAGAAGATTTATTGCTCAAGCTGAAACACAAGAATTTGTTTTTATTTTATTTTATTTATTAATTAAAGTTTTATGTTGGTCATCTCCCCTTTGAGATTACTATATTGGCACCTGACAAAGGTGAATGAAATTCAAGAGGGATTGGACTTAAACCATCTGTGGTAGTGTAGCATAACAATTCTAGTCCGATGACTTGCTTGACTCCCCTCCTACCTCTGCCTACTCTTCTTCTAGAGTGCAGGCATGACAACCCATCAGCGAATGCCAAGGATGTGGTTCAGATGGGGAAGTCAATCAACAGTCTCAAGAAAATAAAACTTTATCTAATGCTACTAAGAACATTTCATTGTTTCGCCATAAAGACAGAAGGAAATTAGCCTCTCTTGAGGGTATCTTCACTTTTTTTTTCATTAGGTTTGCAGTATTGGATCCTAACCCTTTCCCAAAGCCCAAACTGACTTGTTTTACAGACACTGTAGTTAAATTATCAAAGCTTTGGGGAAACAAGGATATATTGTTTGGGTAATTTTCACTAAGCTGTAAAGTGATATTCATTAGTGGCACCATGAAAATAATGAATAGCAAGTAGAATATTAACATTTCTGAAGAAATGTTTCCTCCAAAAAATGATTCTGCATTCTGTTATCATCAAGAAGGCCCTATTTTGAAAGTCTCAATATTATTTTTAGTAGTATATTCCTAACAATGTTTAAACATCTAGGGCACATTTAGTTCAGAATAGAGATTATAGATAGTCCTTGACTTACAACCTTTTGTTTAGAGACTGTTCGAAATTACTTCTGAACTGAAAAGCAAAGGAACAAGGCAATGTGTTCCATAGAGCAAAGGGACTAGGCAACGAGTTCCACAAAGCAAAGGAACTAGCCAAGAAGTCCAGCAAATGCCAGACATCCGCAACAGCATACAAAACTCCATGAATTCAGTTTTATTCTTGACAAACATCCTTCCCCACAGCATCTTCTAAAGTCTCAGTCCCCCAGTGTGCCTAATGAATAGGGGCAGGGTGCTCTCCTTCCAAGTCTTCAGGTCAGCCTGCACTGTTCCCACTTTCTCTTCACTCTCCATGCAAAGGGATCAGGAGGGGGCGGTATTTGCTCATCACCTGAGCTCCATTTCTCCTCATCTCCACTGCCTGCCATCTCTCGATTGTCCTGCCCCTGTTCCTCCCTGCTGGCAAGCCATCCCAAGCCCAAGGGGCCGGGGGATGCCTCATCTTTCTCCTCCCCACATTCCTCTGAAACCAACGAGGCTGCCCTCTTGACTTCCATTGGCCGCAGCTCTCGCTCATCCTCCTCCACGGACTTAGATTCTGACAGGGCCATGGCACAGCTATTCAGTAAGGAAATGATTTTTAGATTTTTCAGTTCCAAAGCACACCTTTCTCATTATTCTACCCCAGGAATTCAAATTTCAAAATTTGCTTGCAGAAAAAAATGCCAATAATATTACGATGGTTCCCAGATTTTTGAAGAAAAGAAATAACACTAGTCACTGCATGAAATGAAAAAAGAAAACCCCTATCCATAGTACAATTTGACCAATAATCAGCCTTAACATTAGGCCTATTCATACAAATATATTTCTATGCCTGCTCTTTCCCAGACTTGCTGTACTGTTGATAGGAAAATTATGAAACAAAATTGTAACCTCCATTAAGTTGAATGAAGTGATAATTATTCCAGGTGCTCAGGAATCCTGCAGAACTCCAATTCTCAATCACAAGAAGCATTCATTGGCCCATTTAAAGAAAATGTTGGATTAGAAGGACTTGCACATCTGGGATTCAGTGTGGTGTTCGTTTTCAAAATCTTCCATAAGATGTTCCTTTTGGACTTAAAAATGAATGGAGAGAATTTACTTTATCAAGATAAATTCATATCAATTGCTTAAAACTCTCTCATTCTTCTTAAAATTCTTCTTACTCTTAAACAAATACCCTATTATTACAGCAGAAATCTGAGAGGCAATTTTAATTTGGTAAATGAAAGGTATTAATTGGGTAAATCAATAGGTAAATGGGTAAGAAAATCATTTAGCCCAAGGCTGTCAAACTCAAGGGTTGGATTTGGCCCACAGGGTGCTTAGATCTGGCCCATTGGGCCACTCTGGAAACAGAGAAGAAGCAGCCTGTGATACCTCTGCCAGTGAAAACAAGCTGGTGTGATTTGTTGCAAATGTGGAAAAGAAAAAGGCACTTATTTCCATACCTGGTAGACATGCCAGGAAGTGAAAAAAATTGGAATACAATTAGACAATGGATAGAAGAAATCAAAAATCAGAAAATTGAACTCAATCCAGAAAGTTTTTTATTAGGTATAATTACACAAAAATGCAATAAAACAGATAGATATATTATGTTACATGCATTAACAGCTGCAAGGATTTCATACGCACAACTCTTTAAAGAAAAAAAAGGTTCCACCAGAAGGCATAGTTATAAAAAAAAAAGATTGTATTGAGATGAACAGGCTAATAATGAAAATAAAAGACAAAGAAGATTCAATTTACTATAGGGTCTGGAATGCCTGGTATGAGTGGTTTAGAAATAAAAAGAAAATAAAATGGCAAGTAGGAAAATAATGAGGGAATATGTAAATATACCATGGAGAAGATTGATGTGTAAGGATAAAATATATTGATTTATAGCAAGAGTAAGATGTAATGGTAAAGGAATTAGTAAATACATATACTGAAAAATGTAAGGTGATGCAAAAGATGCCTTGATGTTGATAACAATGTATAAAGTATTATTTTATGTTTTTAAAATTTGAAAACTTAATAAACTTTATTAAAAAGAAAACAGAGCTGGTGAGACCCATGCGTGGCCCTCCTGAACTCTTTTTTCCCTGGCAGTGGATTTCAAGAAGCCATCCCAGCCAAAAATGGCATCCCCCCCCCCCCCNAACAGCTATTTGGGTTAGAAATATATATAAATCAGGATAAACATTTTAAAACTGTATCTTTAAGAAAATGCAAAACTGTAATTAGGTGTGGTTTCTCAAACGGCCATAAGATGGAGCCAGAAACTTGGGTTTTTTCAGTCTTGGTCTCAGAAGAGAATGTGAGTGTATCTTTATTTCCTTCTGTTGGAAAGTATTGCTGTTGTTCCATTTTTCTTAATTGACTGATATTCAAGGATTTAATGTAAGTCTGATACTGGACTGTTTTTGACATTAGACTTTGATATTTGGATTTTCCCTGGATTGAAAACTGACTGATTTACTTGTGAATGACTTTGGAGTGTGATTGGACTTTGCTTAAACTTTCTGGAAGTAAAAACCTATATTTACTGTACAGTGTATCTGTGTACTGTGTGTATATTATTCCAACACTACACTCTATACATCTCCCTGTATGCGCTCATTCTCCTAATGGGGAATTACTTCAACACCCACCCTCAGCCACACCCACTCTGCTCCCCCAAGATAAAACACAACCCTGATGCAGGGTTTTTTGGTTGGGCTACTTATTATTACCTTCATTGGCAATTCCTTGATTGAGGCATTGTTTGATTCTTGACTGTTGGTCTAATGTCAATCTTTGTTAATCTCTGATTATCTGGGTATTGATTATTGGTAGGAAGTATTTTAGTCTTTTATCTCTATGTGTCTGTTGATGGCCAATGGCCATTGGACAAATTGGTGAATCAAGGAATTACCAATTCAGACAAACAGGCTACCAATAAACAGCAGCCACATCAAGGAACCAGCAAGACCACTCTCACCAAAGCTGACAAGTCAATAGTATATAAAATGAAAGGTCCTTCTAACACTGATGTTAGAATGTTACCTGATTGGGCCATTAAATGTCTGCAACAACAGCAACCAAGCTCAAAGAGCACCAAGGACCCTGGACTTAATGCTGAATATAGATTCAACCAATCTTCTTTTAGAAACACTCAAGTTAGCAGGCACAGCCATGAGTTGAACAATGGATTCCTTAGGTTAATTCTCTGATATATGAAGCAGTGTTTTCTTTATCTCTTTTCCATCAGTTTCATTGGATAGTATTTTTTTTTAGTATTTAGTATTTATTTGATTTGTCAATCGCTAACAAGATACACGTATAAGAATAATGATAGTTTTGAATATATGAGATACTTATAAGAAAACTAAAAAAACAGGGATGCAAGGCATGATTGGTGCACTTATACACATCCCCTACAGGCCTTAAGCCCCTGTCACACTGCATCAATGGATGGAAAGAGGATGTAAAATGGAGAAAAACAATTGCCATCCATTGGTTA
>BHFT01037532.1:0-26649 GCA_004320025.1 Laticauda laticaudata
CCTTCCCTTCCCTTCCCTTCCCTACCCTTCCCTTCCCTTCCCTACCCTACCCTACCCTATCCTATCCTATTAAAAGGCACTTTAAAATAATAGCCAAGAAGCAGATTCTTTTTCCCCTCTGCAGGTTTTCCACTCCTTTGCAGAATGCTCTTACTGAACCCCTCCCTGTCCTTCAGCAGATTAGATGTTCCTGTGTGTGTGTTTTAGCAAATGAATCAGTATGGGGGAAAAAGGCCCATTATTAATAATTTTATGGCAGTGATCTGGTTCCTACATATTGCTAAGCCACAGTTGGTTTAAACATGGTTTCTCATCTGAGGTTGCCCTTCAAAGCCATCGCTCCACCAAGGTGGCCATTTGACATCATATGAAAAGTAAACAATTGACATGTTGGCTTAATTTAAAGAATGCAATCCTGTCTGGGTCAGGTTTACAAAAAGCAAATTTTTGCCAAAAAGAAAATAGCGTTTGTAAATTTTTGCTTTTAAAACAAGGGAGGAATCAGAGTTGGAATTTTGCATCCAGACCTTAATGAAAAGGCCAAGGAATTTTTTGGCAGTGAGATGAAAAAAAATTCCCCATAGAATTATCATTTTTAAGAGGAAGCAAAACAATATCATAAAATGGGGAATTTGCCACTGTTAAATGGTTTGGTGATTGAGATCTTCTCATCTTGTGACATTTACCTGATTCCAGAATCAAGACTCACAAGCTAATCATTAAACACACTGAAGTATTTTATGGCCACAACCATTTATGATATATCCTTTCACCTTTCCCCAGTTAGAACAAAATTATTATCTTTAAATAATGCCCGTATCAGGCTTTATTTTCTTGGAGGATTTAAAATATAATCTGTTTCTTAATGATGCTTGGAGGTTGCAGTGGTGGGATTCAATTATTTTTTTTACTACTGGTTCTGTGGGCGTGGCTTGGTGGGCGTGGTGTGGCTTGGTGGGTGTGGCTTGGTGGGCATTGCAGAGAAGGATACTGTAAAATCCCCATTCCCACCCCACTCCCTGGGGAAGGTTATTATAAAATCCCCATTCCCTCCCCACCCCACTAACCTGCTTTCCAGCTCCGTTCTCCTGTGCAGGGCAACAAAAGGAGACNCCCTCCCCACCCCACTAACCTGCTTTCCAGCTCCGTTCTCCTGTGCAGGGCAACAAAAGGAGACCCAGCCAATCAGCTGGGACTAAAGAGGCAGAGAATACATGAGGGCAGGGCCAGTCAGAGGGGGTATTGGCTAGTTCTCCGAACTACTCAAAACTTCTGCTCCCGGTTCTCCAGAACTGGTCAGAACCTGCTGAATACCCACCTCTGCTTCTGAGCTTTCGGACTTGTGCTGGAGCCCCTGTGCTCAGGGAACTTCCCTCTAACCTTCTTCCAACCTAGAGAGAAGTTCCCTGAAGGTGGGCTCCAGAACGAGTCCAAAACCTCAGAAGACAAAACCTCTGGTCCTGTTGACCAACTCAGATTGGATTCTACAACATTATCCTTGGACATGTATATTGGCCTTCAATCTAATTTTGTCCAACTATTTACAAAGTCTGCATTACTATTAATCTTCTCATCACTCCTTATCACCCATCCCCTCCCACTGATAATTTTGTCACTTGTACAAAGTACAAACACCTTACGATCTATATGGACTGTTTCCTGGTATGATTTGATTGCTTGTTGTAACCTATGACTATCATTAAGTATTGTACTTTATGATTCTTGACAAATATACTTTATTTTTGCTTTATGTACACTGAGAGCATTTTCACCAAAGACAAATTTCTTGTGTGTTCAATCATACATGGCCAATCAAGAATTTCTATTCTATTCTATTCTATTCTATTTTCTATTCTATTCTATTCCATTCTTATTCCTTATTCCTTATTCCTTATTCCTTATCCCTTATCCCTTATCCCTGATCCCTGATCCCTTATTCCTCATTCCTCATTCCTCATTCCTCATTCCTTATCCTATCCTATATTCTATTCTATTCTATTCTATTCTATTCTATTCTATTCTATTCTATTCTATTCTATTCTAAGTCTTCACTGAATTAGGCAAAGATATGACTTGGCCCTGTTTCTGTCCAGTATTTCTTTTCTTTAGAAAGTGATGCACCATTGAAAATGGCTTTTTCCATCTTTGTTTGGACTTTTTTAAAAAATCCTCTCCCGTCACACTTGTAAATTATTTAGAGTTTTTCCAAGGATTCACTCCTCATTCTAAAAAGTTGTAAACCCTAAAAAAAGAGAAAGAAAAGAAACCAATGCAAATGGTGCACTCCTATTCTTGGTGGAGAATAAAAATTGGAATTTTAAGTTGTTGGCAAGCAAGGGAGGAGCAATTCTCCCGGTGCTTTTTAATTTTTTAATATGAAAGAGGAAATAGTGGGAAAGGAAGCCCTTTTATGTCCAAATAGAACTCCCCTTATGTATATCATATTGAATTATTTAATTCAAATCTTAATAGAGGTATCCAAATTAGTGTGTACAGTTTATACTTTTTAATTACAGTCGTTCCTCCAGGTGCTATCCTGGAAAAGAAGCTTGTGCAATTGTAGAATGAAAAGCAAATTCTTCACAACCGTTGATCCTTGAATTAGCAAGGAATTTCCAAGGCAGACTAACTGATTTAATTTTGGTATGAGCAGCATTAAAGTTTCGTGTAAAACTGAACCTTCCTTAAATTTCTTTTTTTTCCCCTTTCTTTTTTTCAGGAAAACCGACCAGTTCCGGAACCTGGTCCTAATGGTAAGTTGGGATATTCACTTTTTGGAATATCATCACTTCATTCTCAAGTCAACAGACATGTTGAAGGAAGGTGATGAATAGGTTTGGATGGTGAAAGTTGTGTTCTAGGGAACAATTGTTACTAAACCGGTCTCATTTATTTGCTAGATTTTATCTTCACCCTGTTTTATTTGTTAGGCATTCTGCTGTGTAAATATTGTTCAGTGAAATGTAAAAATAGGAAACATTTGAGGGCTTCCCCAAGCTGAATTGTTTTTTTTTTGCAGATGTTTCATTACGCAAACTGGGTAACATTATCAGTGCTAGCAATGAAATGTCTGCAAGAAAACAACCCAGCTCAGAGAGCCAAGGACCTCTCACTTCAACCCCAAGCTACAAATACTCTTCTTTCTTGGTATGAATGTCTTGGGAATCTATACCATGCAAACAAAACACATACAAAAAGAGAAGGCCAAAGAACAGGAGACAGACTCAGAAGAAGAGGAAGGGACTACATGAAATACAGTCTTGCGGCAGCATCAATTCTGGTTGAGGCAACCAGAAATGCCCAAAGCAGAACTTTGTATTTCCTTTGACATTCAAAGAGGTAAAAGAGGAAGAAAA
Source organism: Laticauda laticaudata (assembly GCA_004320025.1). Lineage (NCBI taxonomy): Eukaryota > Metazoa > Chordata > Lepidosauria > Squamata > Elapidae > Laticauda > Laticauda laticaudata. The sequence continues at coordinate 3,357 of BHFT01037532.1, forward strand.
GAAGGAAGAGGAGGAGGAGAAGAAGAGGAAGAAGAAGAAAAAAAAGAAGAATGTAGTTTTTCTTTAACAACAAAATATTGCAATTCCTTCCCCTTTTTCTAATCCAGTCCATCAGGGAGAAGTTTGTCTGAGCTGCTTCCAGGTGTTACCTGGATGTTCTGGACTTAAAAAAATGCTCCAGTCCCTTTTGCCAACACCTCCATATGTCCATCAGGGTCACCTTATGTCTTCAACTTAGATTTCAGCAAGACATTCGACAAAGTAGACCACAACTTACTTCTTAGTAAGCTAGAAAAAAGTGGAATAGGTAGCACTACCGCAAGATGGACTCGCAACTGGCTGGCAAACCGTACTCAACGAAGAGTCCTTAATGGGTCTAAGTCTACATGGAGGGAAGTAAGCAGTAGGTGCCACAAGGTTCCATCTTAGGCCCAGGACTCTTCAATATCTTCATTAACGACTTAGATGAGGGAATAGAGGGGAACTTACCAAATTTGCTGATGATACTAAGTTGGCAGGAATAGCTAACAAGATAGGCTCAAGATCCAGATGGATCTTGACAGACTAGAAAACTGGGCCATATCTAACAAAATGAAATTCAATGTAGAGAAAAATAAATTCCTACACTTAGGCAAGAAAAACCAAAAGGACACATATAGACTGGGTGAAACCAGGCTCAATAGTAGTAACTGTGAAAGGGATCTGGGAGTCTTAGTGGACAACCAGCTAAATAGGAGCCAGCCGTGTGCATCAGCAGCCAAAAAGACTAATGCAACCCTACGTTACATTAACAGAGGGATACAATCAAGATCAAGGAAGGTACTAATACCACTCTATAAAGCCTTAGTAAGACCACACCTAGAGTAAGTACTGCATCCAGTTTTGTTCAACACATAACAAAAATGATGTTGAGATGTCTAGAAAAAGTACAGAGAAGAGCAACCAGGATGATGAGAGGGGACTGGAGACTAATACGAAGAATGGTTACAGGCATGGATAGTCTAGTGAAGAGAAGGACCAGGGGAGACATGATAGCAGCCTTCCCATATTTGAGGGGCTGCCACAGAGAGGAGGAAGAGGTCAAGCTATTTTCCAAAGTACCTGGAGGCCAGACAAGGAATAATGGATGGAAACTGATCAAGGAGAGATTCAACCTGGAAATAAGGAGAAATTTTCTGACAGTGAGAACAATCTACCAACGGAACAGAAGTTGCCCTTGGAAGTTGTGGGAGCGCCATCACTTGAGACTTTCAGGAAGAGATTGGACTGCCATCTGTCAGAAATGCTGCTTGAGTGGGGAGTTGGACTAGATAACCTACAAGGTCACTTCCAACTCTGATTATGTTATCTGTTAGTTCTACATATTTGTTTCTTTTATCATTGTGATAAAAATTGCCTCAGCTGTGGACACCAAATGACCGGATTTAAGGTTCAGCTAGGAAATCAGTTGCCTGGAAGAATCCAGCAGCTTACATTGGTGTGAACTGACAAAGTATGGCCTGAAATTATTAGTCCTGGGTACCTGTAATGCAAAACCATGTTCTGATGTGACTCTTGTACATGATGGGCAATTTCCTTGATCATGTCTTTGTGCCCACCATGAATCAGTGTCTGGTAAATTGGAGTTGCCCCAGGGTTTGAGTTATCAGTTCTGGAATTTATAGGACACAGGTGGATTTTAGGGCATGATTTGATAGGCAACATGAGTAAAAGAAATATATCCAGGCCATGTATTTGGTTGTGTCCGATAATTCTATCTCTATAATGTTCTGATGATCTCCAGAACTGGGGAACAATTTATTTAGAAATATTCTTATAGCTTTGTAAATATGTCACCCATTGCTATTTTCTTGGAACTGGATCGGATCCAGATCATTCTTTCAATAGACTCTTGAGATTTAATAAAAAGAAGGACTAGAGAGGACATGATAGCAGTGTCCTGATATCTCATGGGTTGCCACAAAGAAGAAGAGGTCAACTTATTTTCCAAAGTACCAGAAGGCAGGACAAGAAACAATGGATGGAAACCAATCAAGGAGAGAAGCAACCTAGAACTAAGGAGAAATTTTCTGACTGTTAGAACAATTAACCAGTGGAACAGCTTGTCTCCAGAAGTTGTAACTGCTCCATCACTGGAGGTTTTTAAGAAGAGATTGGACAAAGATTTGTCTGAAATGGTATAGGATTTCCTGCTTGTGCAAGGGGGTTGGACTAGAAGACCTCCAAGGTCCCTTCCAGCGTATGTTATTCTGTTATTTGGATCAGTGGTTGCCAACCAGTGGGCGCGGTACCACTCGTGGCCTGTGAGAAAATTTTGGTGGTCCACAAAGAATGTCACCCCAGAGCACCCCCCAAAGCAATTAATCCAGGCTGCGCAGGAACACAGGCTGTGTCATCCACATGGCCCAGGGAACACAAGGCTTGCGCCACTTGCATTGCAAACATGTGGTAGTGAGAGGAGGGGGGAAAGAGCGGGAGAGAGGAAACTTGCCCCACTCCCCCACGTGTCTCGCCTGGCCATCAGGCTGCTTCTTTCTGCTCTTCTTTTCTTCTTTTGGCTGCATGCAAGGAAAAGTCTTTCTTTCTCTCCCCCAACCTCTGCCAGAAATGAGTCTTTGGGACCCTGCAAGGCCTCCTGCTCCAAGAGGCTGTGTTGGCGTGACAAGTCTCACAAAGACTCATTTCTGCGCGAGTTTGGGAGAGAAAGAAAGGACTTCTGCTGCTTCTGCTGCTTTCCTTGCATGAAGCCAAAAGTCTCTCTCTCCCCTTGAGAACGAGGTAGAGACAGTATCCTGCCGATCCCAAATAAAGAATGATTGATCAGTAGGAAAATGGGGTGGGGAACTTTTTCCTGCAGACTTTTTTTGGGATTTTCCCAGGGTCTCTGGTCCTCAGGACTTAAAATTATGAGTTGGCGACCCCTGATTTGGATGGTCCCAACACTGCAGGGACTCCAAAAGGGCCTCAAAAACTTGTTGTTTTCAAACAGGACTTAGGGGAAGGCATAATGGTGAACTGTTGGCTACCACAATCTGGAAATTAATGCAAGTTGAGTTTTCTTGATCTCTGACTCTAGTGTATTCCATGATATAGGAAGTCCATGATTTGTAATCAGTTGCTTAGCAACCTTTCAAAGGTTACACCTGACCTTCCTTGGGTCTATTCATGACCAGGATTTGAAGTTCTGACAGTTGGACCCCCAGATCATGCGAGTGAACTTCAGGGGCTTGGCAACACAACTGAATTTACAGATGCAATGTCTCATGGTCATGTGACCAGATTGTATGATGGTTTTGCTGAAAACCGGCCCTTCTGGTTTGGGGCAAAACTGCACATAGCAAACTATTGGTTTCTTAATGAGTGACTGTTCTAAACAAGATCATAAAATCGAGTCAATCATGTGTTTGATTCATTTTGCAGCCATCACAATTTGCAGGCTCAATTACAGTCATAAGTTGTATTGAATAGAATCAGATTGAGCTCAGACCGGAAACCTTCCTTTTAGGAATTATTAAAGATAGAATACCAAAAGAAATAAAATATTTACTGTTACATATCACAACAACTGCCAGAATAGCCTTTGCACAGGTATGGAAAACCCCCAATATTCCTAAAGAAGAACTGATATTACAAAAAGTAACAGAAAGTGCGGAAATAAATATGTTAACTTTGAATTTGAAAGAAAGAGATGACACCTAATCTGGAATAAATGGTATGACTGGTTAGCAAACAGAACTAAAAGATAAGACAAGAAACTTAACTGTAAGAAACCTCAAGAATGTAAAATGTAAATTGTAAATTATGTAAGACTATAGGAATAACGATAATTGTTAAAGTTATTAATATTAGATAAATATTAATACAATGTGTTAAGATATTTATGATAAGAATGTGTATAGATGTCAAGCATGTTGTTGAAACTGATGCTTTATGTTGAAAATTAAAAACTCAATAAAAACATTAAAAAAATTGTATTGAATCGAATCAAGTAGAATAGAATAGAATCAAATAGAATAGAATAGAATCAAATAGAATAGAATAGAATAGAATAACAGAGTTGGAAGGGACCTTGGAGGTCTTCTAGTCCAACCCCCTGCTTAGGCAGGAAACCCAACAGCACTTCAGACAAAGGGTTATCTGATCTCTTCTTAAAAACCACAACTTCTGAAGGCAAGCTACTCCCCTGATTAATTGTTCTCACTGTCATGAAATTTCTCCTTAGTTCTAAGTTGCTTCTCCTTGATGAGTTTCCAACTTTCCACCCATTGCTTCTTCTCAAGTGCTTTGGAGAATAGTTTGACTCCCTCCCTCATTGGACAAACTAATTAACCATATTTCTGTTTCTTCTAAAATCTGCCCCTCTTTGCATTGTAAGTAGTAAGGGTTCTCAAAGGTGATTTCACACTCTGATTTATCTCTTTCATAACAGAAGTGCTTTTGAAAATGCACTCCGTGGGAATCTGTGGGTCTGACGTCCACTACTGGCAACATGGACGAATTGGAAACTTCATGGTGAAGTCTCCAATGGTGCTGGGCCACGAAGCTTCGGGAACCGTTGTGAAAGTAGGCTCTTCAGTAACCAAGTTAAAGAAAGGTGAGCTGAAGCTGTTCCCAAGTCACCTCCATCTTTCCTCTTAGTATCTGAGGAGTAAGGATTGAACAGCATGTACAAACAGTTGGAGGTAGGGTCTTCCAGCTGCCTTTTCAATTGCTACCGATTTGGAGTAAATACAGTTGAATTGTTGGGCTTTAGGACTAAAATCAGCTGTAAAAATAGTGGAATCGAGAAAAACAATGGTTTTATTTTGGGCAGATTTGTTTATTTATTTTCTGTGGTGGCTGCACTGGACTCTTTCATGTCCCTTTCTCTACAATCCCTCCCTCTGTCCCTGAACTTACAAACCATTCCACAAAGTATTATTTGGTCTTTGATATTAAAAAAAAGTTGGACAACCACGAGTTGTAGAAATGTTTATATACTGCCTTTAGATCCATCCTTTTTTTCCTTTAATGTAGCAGTAGGTCCATCTATCTTCTATCTGTCTCCTAATATCCTTTGTGTGAAATGTGACACATCTTCTCAGAAGAAGAACAGAGATTTTCAAAGATGTGCCTTGTCAGGTTGGAACTGAGGGGAAGTTAATGCTAGGATTACACAATTTTGTGGGGCCTAGGGGAAGAGCAAATCCAGAAGTTTTGTAAGCTATATTTCATTCTCTTCTGAGTTGACAATTCTTGTCATTTGATCCTTACTTCAGCTTGACTGTCTGTAATATGACTGGACTGCTCCAATGATTACCAGAAATGCTTTAGGGTTCTTAGGTTTCATCAGCTTTCAGGCGATAAATGTTTAATATTAAAACGTAATAATTCAGAGTATCTGTTTAGAGTTAAATGGTGTGAATAGGTCTCCTAGAGACACAAATAAATCTCTTCAGTGGGTAATTTTTTTACCCCTGCTTTATCTTCTTCTTACAATCTTGTCATCTCTTTAGGTGATCGAGTAGCTATTGAGCCTGGCGTTCCTCAAGAAATTGACGAGTTCTGCAAGATTGGACGTTACAACCTCTCTCCGACCCTTTTCTTCTGTGCAACCCCTCCTGATGATGGGAACCTGTGCCGATATTACAAACACGATGCCAACTTTTGCTACAAGTTAGTTGCGATTTATTTTTATTTATTTTTTTATTTGTCAATTGCTTACAAGATAATAGGTACAAGTAAAAATATAGTTATGAATACATGGATACATATAAGAAAAATAAAAGAAACAACAGGACAGGGATGGTAGGCACATTGGTGCGCTTGTGCACACCCTCTACAGACCTCTTAGGAAAGGGGTGAGGTCAATAGTAGACAGTCCAAGGTTAAAGTTTTTGGGATTTGGGGAAGAAACCACAGAGCCAGGTAGAGCATTCCAGACATTGACCGCTCTGTTGCTGAAGTCGTATTTCCTGCCATCAAGTTTGGTGCGATTAACCTTGAGTTTGTATCTATTGTTTGCTCTTGTGTTGTTGTGGTTGAAACTGAAGTATTCATTGACAGGTGGGACATTGCAGTGTATGATTTTATATACTATACTTAGACCGGACCGAAGGCGGCGTAGTTCTATGTTTTGGGGAAACCAGATCATGAAGCTAACTAATCTGAGGCACTGATGTCGGGTTTTTCCTGGGTTTAATCGATTTTGAGCAGCATGCAGTCTCCCTGAATGGGTAACTTGGGTTTACAAACGGACAAAATATCAACTGCATAATTGAGATTGAAACCTTAAATCATCCTAAATCACAACACAACCGTACATAAACTGGGAATCTTTAACATTCAGAACCAAAGAATTAGCCCATGGTCTGGTCTGAGTCTGAATCTGATACTTTTACAAGCAAAGCAAATATTTTTTTTGATCACAGCCTTTCCTTTCCCTAATGGATAGACATAGCACTATTCCAATTTTCTGCTCAAATCAGTGTTGTCCCCCCCCCTCCCCAATCATTTCAGTGGTCTGGAAAGAGGAGAAAAAAATAATCACAAGATAGCAGTTTTTACACATATTTCTAAAGTGTTCAAAACCAGCAGCCTGTAAAATTTAGGGATTAACTAACACGGGAAGTAAAATGTTTGTTTTGTTCTGCAGAGGATGGAGAACTTAAAAATGATTACCAATATTTATTGATTGAAATGATTTATATGGCTGCTACTTCCCACAGCAATGACTCTGGCCAGTGCACAATGATTAAAGCGAACAATTACAAAACAACATTCATTCATTTAAGGAGTGTTTGAGTTCACAGAAATAATTCTGACCACAACCAATCAACCAGTAGAGCTAATTCAATTTTCTGCTCTGATGCTTGGGACAATATGTATGGATAAGTTTCACATGTAACAGAGAGATTAAAGTGATGAAGAAACAAAGAAACTCCTGTAAAGGAGAAAATTTGTGGCTCTGGGTTGAAATGAAGGGTTCTTGGTGCTCTCTGAGCTTTCTTTCTTTCTTGCAGATGTTTCATTACCCTAACTTGGTAACATCATCAGACTGATGATGTTACCTACTTGGGTAATGAAACGTCTGCAAGAAAACAAGCAAACTCAGAGAGCATCAAAAACCCCTCAAAGAAATTCCTCCTCAAAAATGCATTTTTATAATTCTGCGAGAGGCAAAACAGGAGAATATTATTACATATTCCCTTTAAACCATTAATCCTTTTCCTCCACAGTTCTTAAAAATTATTTCAAAGTTGTAATAATTTTTGAATACATTTTGAATTTGGAATAATTTTTGAATTCTTTGCATATTTCAGTAATTCAATGAATTTTTCCTCCTCCCAGATTGTCTAGACAGTTTTATTTTCTGGGGTCCAAAGTCCCGAGACAAGCAAAGAGGACTTTCACCATTTATAGTTAAAAGAGTGGGAGTTGTTCACAAGGCTCTGTTACTGTTTTCCAAGGAACTGTTTTCAGACACTGGTGCTTGAACAAAAGATTAAGACTCCTCTTAAAATAGCAGAACTCATGTGCATACAACAGCAACACCCGCAGGCAGTTGGGACTGGCTGATCTAAAAGCAGGATAATGCCAGCAAGATTAACTACAGCTTTGAAATAAAGGAAGTAACAGTCTTACTCCACACCATTTGTTTGCAGAATCACTTGTGGTGGAGAGTTTTGAAGAAGTAATTGTATATGTCAGTTCTAAAAAGATTAAAGGATTGGCCTGAAATTCATCCCTTTTCAGAGGAGGTTATGAAACCTCTACTTACTGCTAATCAGTTACGGGATGAAGGACTGTCACCTAATGGTCTTTGACATGCTTACCGAGAAAAAAAATATAGAATAGAGCTGGAAGGGATCTTGGAGGTCTTCTTGTCCAGTCCCCTGCTGAAGCAGGAAACCCAACACCATTTCAGACAAATAGCTGTCTGGTCTCTTCTTAAAAACTCCAATGATGGAGCACCCATAACCTCTGAAGTCAAGCCATTCCACTGGTTGATTGTTCTCACTGTTATGAAGTTTCTCCTTAATTCCAGGTTGCTTCTTTCCTTGATTAGTTTCCATCCATTGTTTCTTGTCCTGCCCTCTGCTGCTTTGGAGAATAATTTGACCACCTCTTCTTTGTGGCAGCCTCTCAAGGACTGAAATACTTATCTGATGTCACCCATAATTCTTCTTTTACTTAGACTAGCTAGACCCAAATCCTGCAACTGTTCTTCATATGTTTCAGTTTCTGGATCTTTAATCATCTTAGTCGCTGTTCTCTGAACATTTTCCAAAGTCTCAACATGTTTTAAGTAGTATGGTGATCAAAATTGGTTGCAGTATTCCAGGTGTGGTCTTACTAGGGTTTTGTAAAGCGGCACAAATACTTCGCGTGATCTTGATTCTATGTCTCTGTTTATACAATACCCAGAATAATATTAGCTTTTTTGGCTGCTTCTGCACATTGCTGGCTCATATTATTACATGAAATGATATTTTAAATTTCTGTGTCAGAATTTTAATACAGCGACTCTATGTGACTTACAATATAATAAAAAGTTAAAAAGCACTAAAAACAATTAAAATTATAATACAAAGATGAAAAGTTAAAAGAGGAAACAGTGGTGGATAGCACAGAAAGAATAAAATACACCAGGAGTTCTCCTTCCAAAGGAGCCTAAAATAGAATATATATTTCACACACACAAACACGGAGGGCCCAACATGTTTTGGAGTCAATATTATTCAACATTTTTATCAATCATCCAGATCAGGGTTCTCCAAATTTGGCAACTTTAAGACCTGTGGACTTCAGCTCCCAGAATTCTTTTGCCAGCTGGGGAATTCTGGGAGTTGAAGTTTCCAGGTTTGGAGACCCCTGAAATAAATGATTAAAAAGGCAGGATCAACCTTTCCTTATCTGTTCTTTACAACTATGTTGGAACGCCCAACTGCTTAGACGTGCCAAGGTATTTATTCCCCAGTTATCCCTTGTCACTTAATGGTAGGTCCAGATGAGAATTTCAAGGAATGACAGTTAACTAGCTAGGTAACAACTAACTTTAGCATCTTGAGTTTGTGCTTAATTTGTGTTAAATCATTGTTCTTAGGTTTTTAATGTTTATGGGTTAGAAATTTGGAGATATGGAGACTCTGGTTTCTACTTCACACACACTTATGGAAGTTCTTTGGTCTTCTTGCAGACTTCCAGACAACGTCACCTTTGAGGAAGGAGCTCTTGTTGAACCTCTTTCAGTTGCAATTCATGCCTGTAGAAGAGCCGAGGTGACACTGGGGAGCAAAGTCTTCATTTGTGGTGCTGGTATGGAAGACTTCAACATTTCTTTGATTTTTCTAAAACGGATGTATTATATTAGTCTCAAAGGATGCTTCTTCCCAGTCACAAAAATTGCTTCCATCATCTCCATATCCGAATTGGAGGCCACTTTGGATGTGGCATCCACGTTTCTCTTCCAAAAAGATTCTGTCATTGCTTTTCTTTTCTTTTTTTTTTTGATAAAGCAAAGACCATCTTTACTGTGGTGCTTTTATTGTTTTCCACTAATGCTCTTTTTATAATGTCGTTTTGTCCTTTAAAAAAAGGAAAACATTCCTAAGAAGTGCCTGTTGACTATGTCAAGGACCTTGGAGTTCTCATTTAGTTTAGTTTACTTTCTTGTCATTGCACTTCGTACAACGAAATCAAACACCACCTTCAGTGCACATCATGACCATGAAAATAAACACAAACACACATCCTTCACATTCCACACATTGAACCAAAAACCCGCAACACTGCACCAACACTGCACTATACAGTAGAATTCAAAAGAGCTACTGCCCTGGGCTAGAAGCTGTTTTTCAGCCTATTTGTCCTTGTTTTTAATATTCTGTACTGTCTGCCAGATGATAATAGTTCAAAAGAAGGATTCCCAGGATGAGATGGATCTTTGAGAAAGTTTTGAACTTTCTTAAGGCAGCGGGAGCTATAAATAAAACTCTTCCAAAGAAGGGAGATGGCAACCAGTGATCTTCTGAGCAATAAGTTAACCCTCTGGAGTGCTTTCCTATCTGCCCCTGTGCAATTGGCAAACCATACAGAGGTGCAGTATGTTAAAATGCTCCTCTAATGGGTGCAGCGGTGTAGAAGGTCACCAGCAGTTTTTTCATTCAGTTCTTGTTTCCTGAGAAGTTTCAGTAGTATTATCTCTGCTGGGCCTTTTGACCAGGGCTGCAATGTGGGCACCCCAGGTCAGGTCTCTTTTAGGGTAATACACCAGAAGCTTAAAACTGGCCACTTACTCCATTCCATTGATAAACAAGGGTGGATGTCTGATCTATTCCTTCTATATCAAATGACCTATTGCAAAAAGGCATTAAGAGTTGTAAATCTAATCTTATGAAGCTTCTCCTCTGGAAATATTGAATTGCTAACTAGAGCACACCAAAAACTTTTGCTAGACCAACACTCAAATACAGCTCATCAGTCTGGAATCTGCACTGTATAATCGGACATTAATACAGTTGAGTGAGTCAAGAAAGTATTTCACAAGAAGTGTACTACACTCCTCTGCTCGCAACAGAATACCTATATCACCAGGCTTGAGATTTGGGATTGGACAACCTTGAACTATGCTGCCTACGTTTGGACTTAAGTGTCGTACACAATCGCTTACAATGGTCTTTACCAGTCAATGACTACTTCAGCTTCAACCACAACAATACAAGAGCACACACAGATACAAACTCAATGTAAACCACTCCAAACTTGATTGCAGAAAGTAGGACTTCAGCAACAGAGTGGTCAATGCTGGAAGCACTACCTGACTCTGTGTTACATCCTCTAACCCCACTCCTTTAACCTAAACTATCCTCTATTGACCTCACCCGTTCCTAGGGGGGTCTGTAAGGGGCGTGCATAAGTGCACAATTGTGCCAAAGTGGGAAAAAAGGAACGGTCAGCCATGACCATGCCTAACCATCCCTGTCCTATTGTCCCATTTATTCGTACCTATTTCCTGTATTCTTACTCATGTTTATACTATACCTATTATCTGTAAGCGATTGACAAATCAAAAGAATGAATGAAGAATAAAATAAATAAACTCTGTGCAATGAATAACCATACTTTGTTTTGATGTTCCCCATCCCTCTGTCTCTTAGGACCCATAGGCTCGTGACTTTGCTTATTGCTAAGCGATGGGAGCAGCGCAAGTGGTGATACGGTAAGCTCAGTTTACAATTGGATGTCTTACTTTTGTGTGTGTATTTGCAATTCGGCTTTCCAAGTTTACATCGAGATGCAGGATTAGTGTATATCTGAGTAAATGCAGAGCTGCTAAAATTGGACAAAGGAAGAAATTATCATTCAAGACGAGAGGCAAATCTAGCAAGCACTAAGTTTTTTCTTCTTCTAAATCTTATTGATGTCTTTTCATCAATCATGAAGAACGACCGTTCAATATAAATCTGGCATGACTTTGGTAGTCCACAGACACATCTGTCGAGTCTTCTTTGTCATCTTCAGGGATATGTTTTTAGTTTTCCCATCAAAATTGCCACTCAGAGATTCTTTTTTTTCTTTTTTTAAAATATTTTTTTATTAAATAAACATTAAAAGCAATTGAACCCAGTGCGACTTTCTTGGCCATCATTTTGGTCATACAAAATATAACAATAGAAATAAATATAACAGTTAATTTCCGTTTTCTTATGTTGTTGAATATAGTGCTAGTTAACATATTTGTTTCTTTTGCATTTATATATAAAATTACAACCTTGCTTCTTATCCATCTTTTTTCCTCTTTATATTCTTTATCTATCTATCATATATATATATATTTGTTTTTTTAAAGTTTACTAGGGTACTACATGTGTGCTGTTCAGCTTCCTTTGGGTATTATCCCACGTCATTGTAGTGCTTTTAAAGTTGTAGCAACGTTTCAGCAGAATCTCATCTGCCACATCAGGCTTCTGTATGGAGTTTGTATTGGGTCAGGTCTTGAGACCCTGTGAGACCTGACCCACATACAAACCAATACAGAAGCCTGATGATGGCAGATGAGATTCTATTCTGCTGAAACGTTGCTACAACTTTAAAAGCATTACAATGACGTGGGATAATACTCGAAGGAAGCTGAACTGCATTTATTTATATATATATTCATATCATATCATATTTGTCCATTATATTTCATTTCTTTAATTTACAAAACTTCTACTTTCATTCCTATAAAATGTCAGCAATTTCTTTTTTTTCCCCTCGACTCTAGCCATTGATACATTTTAGTCCAGACTTCATAGTACTCTATCTCACCCTTATCCTTAATTTCTAGGGCTAGTCTGTCCATCTCTGCACAGATTAATATTTTCCTTATTATTCTGCTTTCTATAGGGTTGCCTTCATTCTTTCAATTTTTCTTGATGGACTTCTCATCCAAATATAAACCCTGCTGATCTTGCTTTGGATTTAGAGATCATCTATATAGTGGGAGGCTTTGAATATTGTTCTCTAGGAGGCACTTCATCGATTCTCCATCATAAGCCTACTTCCTGGTGATTGTGGGAAAGCAGCATGTTGGTACTGCTATACAAGATACAGCAATGTTTACAATTTGGCAAGTTTAGGATGGGTGGACTTCAACCCTCAGAATTCCCCAGCCAGTATGGGGAGTTACTTTATTTTGCTTTTAAGATAACAAATAATCAGAATTGGAAGGGACCTTGTAGGTCATCTAGTCCAACCCACCACCCAAGCAGGAGACCCTACACCATTTCTGACAAATGGCAGTCCTATCTCTTCTTGAAAGTCTCAAGTGATGAAACTCCCACAACTTCCGAGGGCAACCTCTGTTCCATGGGTTGATTGTTCTCCCTGTCAGAAAGTTTCTCTTTATTTTAAATCTCTCCTTGTTCAGTTTCCATCCATTATTCCTTGTCTGGCCTTTGGGTGCTTTGGAAAATAGCTTGACCCCCTTCCTCCTCTCTTCAGCAGCACCTCAAATATTGGAAGACTGTTCTCATGTTTCCCCTGGTCTTTCTCTTTACTAGACTAACCAAGCCCAGTTCCTGCAACCGTTCTTCATATGTTTTAGTCTCCAGTCCCTGAATCATCCTGGTTGCTCTTCTCTGTACTCTTTCTAGAGTCTCAACATCTTTTTTATAGTGTGGTGACCAAACCTGGATGCAGTACTCTAGGTGTGGTCTTACTAAGGCTTTATAGAGTGGTATTAATACCTCACTTGATCTTGATTGTTTCCCTCTGTTAATGCAGTCTAGGATTGAATTTTCCTGAATTCTGCTCGCCTTCTCTCATCTTCTCAGTATTTTTTTGGTCTTCTGAATGTTTTCATGGCAGAGCTGAGAGTTCTACTTACCTTGGGAAAGTGATTTTGGATAAACTCTTTAAAGATGATCCCTAAAATTCTGCTACAGTACATATCCAACTTATCCTAGCTTATGGATTTCTGCAGAGTTGAGGTTTTGGCTGAAGTGGTTCCCTGAAACTTTGAGTCCTGAGTTATCAAAACCAGCACCCAAACCATAATTTTTAATGGAATAGAAGGTTATAGAAATTGAACAAATGAGGATAATAATCATGTTGACTGTGTTTAAGACATGGGACTTACTTTTAATTCAATCTAAATATAAATGAAACAGAATTTGACTTTTGTTTTACTTCTGCTTAATTCTGGAGCCTGACCTTCCTATGTCAATGAAACATTTGCTTTGATATTGTGTGGCCCTGGGTAAAAATTTTATTTGTCCATGGCTTTGCTTGCTACTCACATAAGTGTTTGTAGGAACATGAGCATAAACACAATAGCTTGGAATGCAAGAAATGCTGTTGCTCTCTGACGTTGGTTCAGTGCTCAAATATATCCAAGATAGGAACAATAGATTCTATTCTTTCAGCTCATGAAATTTCTTGAGCATTTGCAGCGCCTTAAAGACAAACAGAGGAACTGCTGCCAAAAGTCTCTCTAAATTAATTCTAATAGGCCAGGATCATCAAAAGTCTTCTCCTTAATTCCTTATGTTGTTTATGTAGATCAGATTCTGTTGATTCAGCCAGAGATCTCCAAACTTGGCAACTTTAAGACTTGTGGACTTCAACTCCCAGAATTCTCCAGCCTGGAAGAATTCTCCAGCTGCACAAAACGTAGTCACTGAATTGGTAGTAACACCGGTTGAATCCCACCCTTGTTCTGACCCAAACCTTGTTCCAAGTAAATAAACTCCTCTCTGTGAATTCTGTTACTTCACGCTTAAAAGGCTATTAAAACTAGTTGTCTCTGATAAGAACAAGCCTCGCCAAGGTTGTGCAAGGCTTCCAAGAATACTAGATTAAGTTGCCAAGAAATATTCCAAACAAAAAGTCTTCAATAACAAACCAGGATAGTTTGAACGTCCACAAGGCTTGAAGTGCAAGAACTTCTTTGCTTCCTGCAAAGAATCCTGGTCTCTCAGGCTGGCTTTTATCTCTTAAGGGAGGGGCCATTACCTTGCAGGCTTACTCCCGAATTGTCTGTGCTGCTACAGCTGCTCTTTCCTTCGAGCAGCCCTGCGCGCATGTGCACTGGTCACAGGCTCCTCGGGGACCTCTTCCTTACTGCTGCCAGCCTCCACAATCTCTGAAGGCAGCACCCCACTCTTCGATAGTCCTGGCCCCTCATCTGAGTCCTCCTCGCTCTCTGAGACCCCAGCCATCCGCACCTGTTGCCAGTGAACCACAACACTCTTTGATTTGGTCATACCAAAGAGACAGGTGGGGAGAGTCTATTATTAATTTACTCGGAGAACCACGAAAAACAAAAAAAAAATACTAACGATACCTAAAAACCTTTCTTTGCCTATAGATTTGTCTGCTCCACGACTTGAGAAAGCCAAAGAAATCGGAGCTGATTCCACCATCCAGGTCAAGGGGCAGAGCCCTGAGGTGCTGGCCAGGATGGTGGAAAGTTTGTTGGGTTGTATGCCTGACATTACCTTGGAATGCACTGGGGCCGAATCCTGCATCCAGACTGGAATCTATGTGAGTGTTTCATAGCTTAATGTGATAGCCCAGGGTGCGATACAAAACAAACACAGTCACAGAAAACTGGTGAATCCCCTTTTATTCCTTCACTTTGCTTCCAAGCTCTGAATATCTTTGACAGAAGATAAAACAACTCCCACACAGTTACACGAAGAAGGAAAAAAACAACACAAAGCAGGCAAGATAAGGGCTGAAGGATGTCCACAGATAACACACAGTGGGAAGGACACCAAACTCAGAGAGGAACCATAAACTGGAGATATTTCCACGCTTTGTTTCCAGCGTTCGCCCGTACGCATGTCTGTCCTCTTATTCAGTTGTCACAGCTGCAGCCCATGAAGAGGATCATGGACTTTTCCTCCCAAGTCGACCACGTCTCTCCTTTATCCTCTTCTCTCTGCATGCCCTAGGATGGAGAGGGGATGGGCCTGGGTCCTTCTCTGACTGCTCAGCCTGGATTCTGCCCTTCCCCAGCCTCCTCCACAACCTCCAGAGCCCCACTTCCACTCCCTGTCAGCTGTTCCTCCTCTCCCTCAGAGTCAGTCTCCACCAGGGACATGACACTTAAAGGCATCAAGAATGAACTTCAGTCTCTCTGTTGCGGGCAGTTCAGGAGGAGAGACTGAGGGAAATTCTGGAGAATGGGAAACCTGGATTGTTAAAGTGGCCAACATCCTATGATAGATGCACAAATACATTTTTTCACACCTAACTCAAGGCGTCACACATACCTAATACTCCTCCTTCCTCCTGTTTTCCCTCACTAGTACAACTCCTTTGTAGACTTCCTGTAGATTGGAGAATCTGAAACCCACATTGGAGACTTCTTTGGTAGCTTCCAACTTGGGTGGCTTCAGGCGTGGGATTCTACCAGTTCGGACTGGTTCAAGCGAACCGGATGTTAAAGTTACAGCTGGTTCGCCAAACTGGTGTTTCAACCGACCAGCTGAAATAGCAATCATGGTGACAATCCTGGAATTGATGGGTGTTCTGGAGGAAATAGCATGTTCTTTTATTTCTTTACTCCATCTCAATTTTTACTATTAGGTCTAGTTTAATGAAATGTATGCCTAGTTTAATGAAAACAAGGACTAGGGGTGACATGATATTTAAGGAGCTGCCACAAAAAGAGAGAGTCAAGCTATTCTCCAAAGCATCTAAAAGCACGACAAGAAGCAACTAATCAAGGAGAGGTCCAAGGAGAACTAAGGAGAAATTTCTTGACAGAACAATTACAGTGGAGACTTGCCTCCAAAACTTGTGGGTGCTCCAACACTCAATGTTTTTAAGAAGAGATTGGACAACCATTTGTCTGAAATGGTACATCAGGTCTCCTGCCTGAGCAGGGGGTTGGATTGGAAGACCTCCAAGGTCCCTTCCAACTCTGTTATTCTGTTATGGTAGATGGAAAGATAGGCATGTTGACTTCTGGAGAAGTTGCTCCAAGACAAATTCCTCGTGCGTCCAATCATACTTGGCCAATAAATAATTCTATTCTACTCTACTCTACTCTACTCCATTCCATTCCAGTTCTCTCTCTTTCTCTTTCTCTTTCTCTTTCTCATCTCTTCTTTTCTCTTTCTCTTCTCTTTCTCTTCTCTTGTACTTCTTCTCTTCTCTTCTCTTCTCTTCTCTTCTCTTCTCTTCTCTTCTCTTCTCTTCTCTTCTCTTCTCTTCTCTTCTCTTCTCTTCCATTCCATTCCATTCCATTCCATTCCATTCCATTTCTCTTCTACTTCTACTTCTACTTCTACTTCTACTTCTACTTCTACTTCTCTTTTCTTCAATATGAACTTGGATCTCCTTATTTCTTCTCAGGCAACCCGTTCTGGTGGGACTCTAGTTTTGGTAGGTCTGGGCCCAGAAATGGTCACCCTGCCCATCGTGAATGCAGCAGTGCGTGAGGTGGACATCCGTGGGATATTTAGATACTGCAATACGTAAGTATTACTCATGGATCTAGAGGAGCAAATAGAGACTTATTTTCCTCATACCTGGGGGTGTTGCAGCAAATCGTGCTTCCAAATCAGGACACAAGACCATGAAAGGTTGGAGAATACAGGTTTATTTGTGCACAAGATTCAGAGCATTAGCATGGCAAATTCTGAACCTCTAGCTCTTCCCACCTTTCCCCATCTGTGAAACTCCACAGTAATCTGTAGATTTAGGTGTAGTTTCAAAAGGGGGAATGAATCCCACCCCTGCATTCAAAATCTGGGCATGTGTGCAATTCCCCTTTTTGTCGTTTGCTTTCTTTGCAGGTGGCCCATGGCAATTGCCATGCTTGCATCAAAAAAAATCAATGTGCAACCCCTGGTGACCCACCGTTTTCCCTTGGAAAAGGCAGTGGAAGCATTTGAAGCAACCAAGAAAGGGATCGGGATAAAAATTATGCTGAAATGTGACCCAAAGGATCAGAATCCCTAAAAAAGCAAAGCACAGTCATGGCATCCCATTCTAGTTTCCTGTTAGGGAAAGTCCATGGAGAAGAAAATACAAATGAAGTGAATCAGAGCCTTAAACGGATTGATAAGGTGCAGCCTTGTCAAGGAAACAAACCTTATGCAAATTATTTGGAAATGTGATGCACTTCAATCTAAAAGGAGACCTTGAAGTCGGGTGAATAAATGACCACTGTCATTACAAGTGAAATGTGTCATTGGAACCTGCGCACAAGTGTAAAATGAGGTCTCCGTGTTTGCTTTTCGCAGCTCTCTGGGTCTAAAAGGGGAGGGCAGGACTTCCTAGGTCAGGTGTAAGGACTTCAGGTTCCACCTTAGCATGCTCATTTGGCAAACATGGATGTGTTTGGTCAATCAGGATCCATTTAGAATTTGAGAAAAGAGTCCTTCGTGATCGTTCTGATCCATTTCTTCCAGACTTTGAAGCTACGACACACTTTTCCCATCAGTTCAGAAGTTCCTGCAGGAGTTAGTATGAAATTCAATCTAGACCCAATTTACATGGAGACATGGGTACCTATAAACATCTGCTGGGAGTTTTGGAGTATAATCTTGTAAGATCATCTAAAGTGTGAATGAATGGCACAGAAAGTAGGGCTATCAATTCTCCATTCCATCTGAAGAAATCTTCCTTCCTTCCTTCCTTCCTTCCTTCCTTCCTTCTTTCCTTCCTTCCTCGCTCCCTCCCCTCCCTCCCTTCCCTCTCCCCCAATTGTTCCTTCACTCCTCCTTCCCTTCCCTCTCCCCAATCCTTCCTTTGTTCCCCTTTTAATACTTCCTTTCTCCCTCCCTCCTTTCCTTTCCTTCCTTCCTTTCTTCCTTCCTCCCTCCCTCTCTCTCTTCCCTCTCCCCCAATTGTTCCTTCACTCCTCCTTCCCTCTCCCCAATCCTTCCTTTGTTCCCCCTTTAATACTTCCTTTCTCCTTCCCTCCTTCCCCTCTCCCCCAATTGTTCCTTCACTGCCTCTCCCTCCGTCCCTCCTTTCTTCCTTCCTTCCCTCTCCCCCTAATCCTTTCTTTGCTCCCTGTTTAATCTATCCTTCCTTACTTTTCTCATACAATGGTAAGGGATGCTAGAAACCTTCCATCGCACCTCCGTATCTCCTGGTGAATCATCATACCATTAACTACCACAAGTTCCTTGAACAATGGCATCACTATACCTCTTCTAGCCCTAACTGCTTTATGGATGCATATTTGTGCGTGTATGTGGAAAGAGCATCCTGGTTGCGCTGATACTCGGTTCTTCAGCAAATACAATTACTGTACCAGAACATCCTGGTGTTGTAACCCACAGGGATTACTTTACCCCTTACTGTTAAAACAAGAGCTACTTCCTTGTAAAGCCATACCTACCCTTGTGGGATGTGGCACAAAGGCACAAAACCACATCTCCTTGTGGCATATAGACAAGTGGTCCAGGTGGAGCACTTCAATTGTGCTCTTTTATTTAAACTTTAATTTGGAAGGACAACGTTCCTGTTGGAGCATTGCCACCGACTCACATCTGTGATCTTTCCCTCGCACGCTAATATGATAACCCCAGGGAGAACTTTCACTCGTGAGGCCCTGGGTGCATCAAGTTTGCTCTTCCTAGCTAAAAATTATGTTGCCCGAGCCTGAGCAAATAAAAGGAGAAAGCAGCTTTTGTTAAATCTGTTGAAATGGCTCAAACTCTTTCACGGGTTGGTTACTCTGCAAGCTGATGCTAAGGTGTTTGAGAATACAAGGAAATAAAATGCTATTTCCCCCCCCTACCACTTTATTACCATTCTGGTCTCTGCCATTTGAGGCACTGTTCACCTCTGTATAAGGTGGGATGATCCTGTTTGCAATAACCACATTTTCAGCAATATTTGCAAATAAGGAGGTGTTCTAATCTAAACCTTTAAAGGCAATGCTTCAGTATTTCCAAGGTTTTTTCCCCTCCTGATAACCAGGCTTCTATAAAATACACATTGCTGTGTATTTATTTGGTCACAAGATTCCGATTTATAAATCCCATAATAAGAATAACAGAATAACGAGTTGGAAGGGACCTTGGAGGTCTGCTAGTCCAACCCCCTGCTTAGGCAGGAAATCCTGTATCATTTTAGACAAAGGGTTGTACAATCTGTTTTTCAAAACCTCCAGTGTTGGAGCACCCACAACTTCTGGGGACAAGTCCTTCCACTATTTAATTGTTCTCACTGTCAGGAAATTTCTTCTTGGTTCCAGGTCAGGAGTGGGATTCTACCAGTTCACACCTATTCACAAGAACCGGTTGTTAACATTTTAAGCAGTTCGGAAAACGGTTGTTAGAAGGAATTACTGGCCTAATCCTGTAAGGAAGGCAGGAAGGAAACATTCTGGTGTTGCTTACAGAAACTGCCTCTCCTTATTACATTCTTGGCAGGACTAGACTGTCTCAGGAACATCTCTGGAGTTTTTTCCCCCTCCTTTGCTGGTACTTTGCTTGTGTGGAGTGAGCATTCAAAGTTACAATGGCACTGAAAAAGTGACGTATGACCATTTTTCACGCTTACGTTGCAGCATGAGAGGCCAGGTGAGGAGATGGTACCACAATGTAAGTGATATTGAGTTGGACACGCTCAGCCAATAACATGACCACCAAGTCATGTCCACCAACTAAGCCAGTTGTTAAAAAATTTGAATCCCACCCCTTGCTTCTCTCCTTGACTAGTTTCCATCCATTGCTTCTTGTCCTGCCTGCAGGTGCTTTGAAGGATAGATTGATCCCTTCTAAGCAGTGGCAACTCCTTGGCTGTTGGAATACTGTCATGTTACCCCTAGTCCTTCTTTTCATTAAACTAAACCAAGGGTCTTCAAACTTGGCACGTTTAAGACTTGTGGACTTCAACTCCCAGAATTCCTGAGCTAACATGATTGAAGGAGGAATTCTGGGAGTTGAAGTCCACAAGTCTTAAAAGCTGTCAAGTTTGAAGACCCCTGAATTAGACATATGTAAGGTATATTGATATATTTTAGGATCCTGCGCATGTATTTATTAGAAGAGGAAGAAGAGTTTTATCGGCAATACAGTGAATAATTGAGGGTTCTAAAACCCCAATCAAAGCACAGGATTTCTGCTGGGGGTGGGGAGCAGAAGAGGCATGTCTGCATCACATCATCCTTTTTGGTGGTACCTGTAACAGGGATAGAGACCTTGAAACCTGCCCAATGACACCATTCCAGCTGGGCCACATAATCTGCAGGTTGACAACACCCCCATTCCAGACCTGCATTGATTAGTACTTCAGTTCTTGTATATATTTAAGCTGCTTGATTTAGTCATTTTTAAAGCCTTAAATCTGTGGTCAGAATTATCTTCTAGGTTGGGCCTCTGCCTGGCTTTGAATATCTAAGGCAGCACTTCCTGATCTTGTCCTTTTGATGCTGGTGAACTTTGATGTCAACTTCACACATCTTCAAATGGCCAAGATTGGGAAACACTTTGAAGGAAATGCTAAGATTCTTAGCAACGCCCTACATTCATGAATGAAGCTAACAATAGTACTTATATCCCGCTTCATAGTGCTTTTACAGTCCTCTCTAAGCAGTTTGCAGAGTCAACCTCTTGCCCCCAATAATCCGGGTCCTCATTTTACCAACTTCGGAAGGATAGAAGGCCAAGTCAACCTTGAACCAGTGAGAATTGAACTCATGGCAGTGGGCAGAGTGAGCCTACAATATTGCATTCTAACCACTGGGAGGGAGGGAAGGAAGGAAGGAAGGAAGGAAGGAAGGAAGGAAGGAAGGAAGGAAGGAAGGAAGGAAGGGAGGAAGGAAGGAAAGCCAATAGCAATAGTGCTTAGACTTATATGCCGTTCACAGTGCTTTCCAGCCCTCTCTAAGCGATTTAAAGAATCAGCATATCTTCCCCCAACAATCTGGGTCCTCATTTTACCCACCTTGGAAGGATGGAAGGCTGAGTCAACCTTGAACCAGTGAGAATTGAACTCATAGTAGTGGGCAGAATTAGCCTGCAATATTGCATTCTAACTGAGAAAGAAGGAAGGAAGGAAGGAAGATGGCAATAGCACTTAGACTTATCTACTGCTTCATAGTGCTTTTACAGTCCTCTCTAAGCAGTTTGCAGAGTCAGCCTCTTGCCCTCAACAATCTGGGTCCTCATTTTACCCGCCTCAGAAGGATCGAAATCAACCTTGAGCCTGCCGGAATTGAACTGCTGAATGTCTGGCAGCCGGCAGTCAGCAGAAATAGCCTGCAGTGTAGCATTCGCACCTCGACTCCTAATGGGTGGACTTTCATGCCAATTTCACACAACTAAGAGGCCAAGCTCAGGAACCACTCTTGTAAAGAAATACTTAGAATCTCGGCAAAACCCTACCTTCCTCAGTGAAGATGGGTGGACTTTTAATGCCAACTTCACACCTCTTCAAGGAAGTCAAAATGGGGAAACTCTGTTCTAAGGAAATGCTAGAATCTTGGCTACGTTTGCAAGGTCAACATTGGAGTTCCTCTATAGTTCAAAGACGGCCTAATTTTGTTTTTCATAGTTGTGGGCAGAATCCTGGCTCTGAAAAGAAATTAGGAGGTTGGGTTCAAGGCATTGCTTCCGTGCTATTGCACTTGTTGAAAAATCTAGCCCAACAAGATAACTTGCATGCCCTTGGGGACTGTTTTATTCCACTGCTAAGTCTTGCAGGGATTGTCCCCTGCATTTCATTAGTTACTTATTTCAGTGTTGGACTTTGACAATTTCTTGTAAAGCCACCAATTTCCTTGTTTGACTTTCCTCAAAGCATAAGATGCAAAAGGGCTTTTAAAAATACAAACGGGAAAGTCCAAGTTTTGCAGAATTGTGCAATCAGCTTGCAACTTAGCATGCCATGATGGGTGTTCCCCCAAGAGCTTCTAATTTCCAAGGAAATACTGGCCTGAGGTCACCAGGAAGCTTCCAGGCCTAGGGAGAACCTGAGCCTAGATTTTCTGGCTGTGAATAAACGATTTCACAAATTAATGAAGGTTTCCTTTACTACTGTTGTGATTTGCCTTAGGGATGTGTTCCTTCCCACAAGGGCTGGAATCCACAAATGGTGTTTAGATCCAGTGGTGGGATTCAAATTTTTTTACTACCGGTTCTGTGGGCGTGGCTTGTTGGGCGTGGCAGGGGAAGGATACTGCAAAATCCCATTCCCTCCCCACCCCACTAGCCTGCTTTCCAGCTCCGTTCTCCCTTTGCAGGGCAACCAAAGAAGACCCAGCCGATCAGCTGGGACTCAATGGGAGGTGGAGAAGAGATGGGGCAGAGTCATCCAGAAGTGGGATTTTCCGGTTCTCCAAACCACTCAAAATTTCTGCTACCGGTTCTCCAGAACCTGTTAGAATCAGCTGATATCTTCCATTTGTGTTATGGAACAGGAAAAAAAATTTTGGGGAATGTGCAAGACTTTTCTGCCGGGAGATTGAGGTATGAGGTATGCAACAAGACAGACAGCAATTGATGCAAACACAATTCAAGTCTCAATCCAACCTTCTGTGGACATGGAATCCTTGACTTACAACCATGTTGGTTTAGTGACCAAAGTTACAACAGTACTGAAAAAGTGAATTAGAACCAATTTTTTACATTTATGACTGTTGCAACATCCCTCTGGTCATGTAATCAAAAATTATAAAGGTTATACAACTTGCCTCGTGGTGTAACCAGAACAGTCTGGAACAAAACACACTCAAAACTGTAGAAATGGTGGTAGACTTAAGAAGAAATCCTCCCATACTACCACCTCTTACAATACGAGACAACACAGTATCAACAGTCGAGACCTTCAAATTTCTAGGTTCTACTCTATCACA